>JADLZN010000873.1:0-36689 GCA_018155175.1 Sinocyclocheilus anophthalmus | reverse complement strand
TGTGTGTTACTCCGCCGCGGTGACCAGGCTACAATAGTCCAAATATAAGCACTTATTATAAGGGTACCGTAGTGATTCGGAATAAGACAAAAAAAAAACGCGGTTTGGAAGATGAATTCACGATGTACTCACTCATTATATGCATTTTGCTCATTTTGAACACAGAAAAAGTTACATAATGCTGCTTTACGTGAAACTTGAGGTATGTTAACCCTGAAATGAGGGAGGAAACTCTGGGTTTTGCGTTCAGAATGAGAGGTTGTCAAACCCGAGAAAGCCGGGTGAATAGTCAGCCCCGTTTCTGAAAGCGAGGTAAACTTATACTCAGACTCATTATTACCATGGACACTCTGTGAACCCTAACTGGTCTGGAGCAAGATGTCTTCATTTAAACCCAGAGGTTCTTTCGGTCTCCTCGCTTTTAAAGCGAAGAGAGTTTAAATACATCATCATTCACAGTGCAAAAAAATGCTTTTCTAGGCCTATGAGTATTTTGGAATGTAAAATAAGTGCATTTTACTTTAAACAAGAAAAAAAATATGAATACAAATGGAACCAAGATTATTTTTCTTAAACCATTGGCAGATAATTTGCAAAAAAAGAAAAAAAAACACTTAAAAGACTAAATACCTTATGTAATTTTTTCTTATGTATGCAAATGCAGTGACTGAACCCAAGACAAAAATACTAAGTGAGAAAAGCATTTTATTTGCAATGCTGGTACATTCAGTGATTGGGAGAGGATTATTTAGATTGTTTGGGTCATATCCACATGCATATTTATTTGAGCAGTACCATTTTAAATGGTATAACATCAGGCCCGAGAGCACAATTCATTAGTATATAAATATGTGGTAGTTTCTGGCACAAAAACCCTTTTTCTGAAAATGAAGATGATTCTAGTACTGAATAGAAGATAGTGAGAGATATATCCCTTAAAACACCACCACAGATGTTAGATTTATTTGGTCCTCTTATCTTTCTTACAAATACGAAAGCAAACAGCATATTAGGTTGGCTGAGTAGTAGTCAGATGTTAATTTCATTACTCTAATTAAGAAATGCAATAGTTTGGATTAGAGAACATTTAATTAAGCTCTTTAGACGATGTGAGAAAAGCTGAAATACACACTGAATGATGTTTATTTAATATTACAAATGATTGTAAAGTCATGTAGGCTACACTCGTGAACCTTTTATGCTTCGAGCTTTACCTTGATTGAATAATGTTTTTACTTTGTGTTTAGCTGCTTTTTTTTCTTTTGCCTGTGGGATACCATGAAAATTAATATGAAAATGGTGTGTGAAAACATCCAAAATAGTAGGATTCATAGTGTTGTGTTCAGAAGTCAGTAATAAGTGAGAAAGAGCTTTATTAACAAGTATGTAGTTTACACACAAGGAATTAGACTTCAGGCGAAGAAAGTGCAGACATACATGATAGTGCAGACACACATAGGAATCATGTTTAAAATGTTAAAACCTGTTTAACATTTCAAAAATCTTATTCAAGTGTCTATCGCATTTTACAAAAATGAAACCCAAATGTTTTGTCAGCCAAACTCTGTTCTCCTGTCTCCTCCTAAGATTAATATCTTTTGAGATTAATATAAAATTAATATTTCAGTAAGTTTCAAACTTCCTTTGTCAGTCTCTGATTGCATGGGTAAAAAGGGATAGTTCACCCAAAAAAACACAAAATGAAAATGTGATGTTATCTGCTCACCCCCGGGGCATCCCAGATGGAGGTGGCTTTGTTTCTTCAGCAGAACACATATGATGATTTTTAAGTCCAGCCGTTGCAGTCTGTCAGTCATATAATGCATGGCAATGGTAACAAAATCTATGATAGTAAAAAACATGCAGACAAATCCAAATTACACCCTGCGGCTCGTGACGACACATTGATGTCCTTAGACACGAAACGATCGGTTTGTGCAAGAAAACGAACAGTATTTATATCATATTTTAACTCTAATACACCACTATGTCCAACTGCTTTGTGCGCGCGCACGGCATCCGGTGCGTGAGGTGTGTACGCGCTCGGGCGTAGTTTACGGCGAGAGCCGGAATCAGTGATCTCTCGCACGTATACGTTCCTCATTGTTACACAGGGCACAGTCATTGTAGGTACGACGGCTAATCAAAATGGTAATTACTTGAGCTTATCCGGATTGTTCAAACCGACTTGAAACTAAAAGATTACTTTCTCTCGCGCGGACTCATTCGGGAGTGGTGACTTTTCATGTATTCCCAACTTCTGAGCCTGCTTGCCTGAATTTATGGTTGATTGCTCTTCGGCTGGATCTCAACACACCGGTGAAACGTAAAACTACCTGTGTGTGTTGTTGTGAGGGTGTGTGTGTGTGTGTGTGTGTGTGTGACTGTGTGTGAGTGTGTGTGTGTGTGTGAGTTACAGATGTGAGTGAGTGTGTGTGTGTGTGTAATGTTCTGTGTGAGAGTGAGTGTGTGTGTGTGTGTGACTGTGTGTGAGTGTGGGTGTGATGTGTGTGTGGTGTGTGTGTGTGGAATGTGTGTGAGTGTGTGGTGTGTGTGTGTGGGTGTGAGTGTGAGTGAGTGAGTGTGTGTGTGTGTTTTTGTGTGTGTCTGTGTGTGTGTGTGTGGTGTGTGTGTGAACTGGGTGTGGGTGGTGTGTGTGTGGCGTGGGTGTGTGTGTTGGCTGTCTGTGTGTGGGGGTGTGGGACTGTGTGGAGTGTGTGTGGTGTGGTGTGTGTGGTGACTGTGGGTGAGGTTGTGGTGTGTGTGTGTGTGGTGATGAGTGTGGTGAGGTGTGTGTGTGGTGGGTGTGTGTGTGTGTGTGGAGTGTGGGTGTGTGTGTGTGTGGGTTGACTGTGTGTGGGTGTGTGTGTGTGTGTGTGTGTGACTGTGTGGGTGTAGAGTGTGTGTGTGTGTGTGTGTGTGTGTGTGCGACCGATGTGTTGCGTGTGTGTGACGTGTGTGTGTGTGGAGTGTGGTGTGTGTGTGTGTGTGGGTGAGACTGGGTGTGAGTGTGTGTGTGTGGTGTGTGTGTGGGTGTGTGTGTGTGAGATGTGTGTGATGTGTGTGTGTGTGAGTGTGTGGTGGGTGTTGTGTGACGGTGGTGAGTGTGTGTGTGTGGTGGACTGTGTGTGAGTGTGGTGGTGGGGGGGTTTGTGAGATGTGTGTGAGTGTGTGTGTGTGTGTAGTGTGTGTGTGTGTGTGTGAGTATTGTGTGTGTGAGTTGTGTGTGTGTGTGTGTGGGACTGTTTGTTGGAGGGGTTGTGTGTGTGGTGAGACGTGTGTGCGTGTGGTGGGTGTGTGTTGTGTGTGGTGTGGTGTGTGACTGTTGTGTGTGTTTGTGTGTGTGTGTGTGACTGTGTGTGCGTGTGTGTGTGTGTGCTGGACTGGGTGTGTGTGTGTGAGACTGGTTGAGTTGTGTTTGTGTGTGTGATGGGTGTGTGACTGTGTGTTGTGTGGGGCTGTGGTGAGTGTGTGTGCTTGTTGTGTGTGTTGTGTGTGAGACTGTGTTGGAGTGCTATTGTGTGTGTGTGTGTGTGTGTCATGTGATCATTAATCAGGCGGATCAGTGATTATTAGTCATTAAAGGTCAAACTCAATCTCCTGAATGTATTAATGCTTCTAGTGAATTGTATTCATAAATACGTGTATGAAGAATTTTTCAAGTCTTTAAAAAGTATTATTTGTAATCCCTTCTATGTATGAATAGTGGGAAAAGTCCCTCTTTAATGTGAGTTATTTAATTGTAGTCAATGTATTTATTACCTTAAAGTTCTTAGTTAATTATTTGTAGTTTAGTTTACTTCCTGTAATGTGTGCAGTGGTTATAATTGTATATTGTATTGGATGTGTTTACTGTATTTATATTATATGAATTTCCATGACACATACAGTGCATTACTTATATATGTACAAGATCTGTTGTGCTCAAAAATAAAAATAAATATTCCACAAATAATGTGAAACCCTGAAATCTCTTCTTAAGTCTTCTTTTTAAAGTATTATGCTAGTATAATATTCAAATTCAGCCTAGAATGATTATTTAGACCACCAATCGAGCGCTTCCGGGCCGCGAAGCCCCGCCCACTCCACCACGTGTTCTCTGTTTATGGCCGCGTTGAGAAGCGCCTGCAGGTTTTATTTTTCTGCCTCTGCTAAAATCACAATGACTAACTTCAAATTCATAGGTGAGCGACGCTGGCGCTAACAGAACCGCATAATGTGATGATTTCATAAACGCGCGATTATTTGCCATAGCAAACATTGAGCAGCAGATCTAACTACGGTACAGACAGTATTAGTCACAAAAGCACGTGATGTGTGATATGATTGTTTATGCAGATATTGGCATTAATCTGACAGACCCGATGTTCAGAGGAGTTTACAGAGGAACTCAGAAACATGAAGGTAATGACACCGACAGCTCATTAGAATTCATAACGATCATAATAATAATCTGCAGTCAGTTCATGAATATTCATGAGTAGTGCATAAAGAGAGCTTTTAAATGCAATTCAATATTGTGATGCTATATAAGTTAAAAGTGTGTTGTAAATTGTTTTACTATATTTGAAATATTTGGCTTGGATGCAAGCTTATAATATTTATGGTTTTCTTAATAATAATAATAAAAAACAAAAGTAATTCCGTAATGTGAGATATTTCCAAGTGCATCAGGATAGAGTAAGTGTAGGGTGTATTTCCTCCATGATGAGGTGTGTTGTGTGTCAGATGATTTTCCTCGGGTCGTGGAGAGAGCGCTGGAGCTCGGGGTGCAGAAGGTCAGCAAAGCTCTTCATGCATTAATCATACAGCATGTGATCAGAAAGAGATTGATCCTGATGCTTCCTCACAGTTCATCATCACTGGAGGAAACCTGGAGGACGGCAGAGACGCGCTCAGACTCGCGCAGACTCGAGGTGCTGCTGACACATGCCAGAATCACTCTCACAATCAAGATTGTTGTCATGTGACACAACTGTAACAGCATGTGAACCAGTGTTTCATTGTAACGTGTTTTATAATTGATACATTACGTATGCATTGATACATTAGTATCTGTTGTATTTCAGAGGAGTTCTTCAGTACGGTGGGCTGTCACCCGACGCGCTGCGCTGAGTTCGATCAGCAGGGCTCGGATCAGTACCTGGCGTCTCTCACGGAGCTGAGCCTCAGTAACAGAGAGAAGGTGATCGCTGTGGGAGAGTGTGGCCTCGGTAATAACATCATGACATCATCGTCATCACATCATGACATCATAATCACACCATGACCATGACATCATAACCCCCACATCATCATTATCACATCAGATCACCACATCATAATCACACCCTGACATCATCATCATGACATCATCACATCATAATCACACCCTGACATCATCATCATGACATCATCACATCATAATCACACCCTGACATCATAAACATCATAATAACACGAAATCTCATCAGACATCATCACCTTTTGCATAAGTATCCATAATCACATCATAATACACCCTGACATCATAACACCAATCATCACATCATAAGTATCAAATAACCACATCATAATCACAACTGACATACATCATGACATCTCACATCCTCACCACACATCAATCACATCATATCACACCCTGAACAATCATCACCAACAAATCAATAATCATCATCATCACCACCACATCATAATCACACCCTGACATCATCCACCACCACATCAATAATCACCCCTGACATAGCCCTACAAATCATATAATCCATCATAATCACACCCTAACATCAGACCCCACACTCATCAATATAAATATCACATCATACTCTAACCCTGGACATCATTCAGACCTCATCCATCATCACCACCACAATATCACATATAATAACACCCTGATATCATCAACACCAAACATAATATCAACGTCATCAAACACACCATCATAATCACACCCTGACATCATCACCACCACATCATAATCATCATCATAATCACACCCTGACATCATCATCATGACATCATCACATCATAAGTATCACATCATCACATCATAATTATCACATCATAATCACACCCTGACATCATAAACATCACATCATCACCACCACATCATCACATCATAATCACACCCTGACATCATCATCATGACATCATCACATCATAAGTATCACATCATCATCATCATAATCACACCCTGACATCATCACCACCACATCATAATCACACCCTGACATCATCACCACATCATATCTTCATCATAATACAACCGGAATCAAGCACACCAATCATCATCATCATCATCATGACATCATCACATCATAATTATCACATCATCACATCATAATCACACCCTGACATCATCACCACCACATCATAATCAACACCCTGACATCAGTCACCACCACAGATAATAATCATCATAATACCCCCGACATCATCACTCATGCATCATAACATCATAAGTTCACTATCACATCATAATAACACCCTGACATCATCACCACCCACCATCATCACATCATAATTACTACCTGATCATCATCAATGAAACATCATACCACATCATAATTATCACATCAATAAATCATAATCACAACCCTGAATCTCAACACACATCATAATCACACCCTGACATTCATCACACAACATAATAATAATCATTCCATAATCCACACCCTGACAGCATATCATGAAATTCATCACATCATAAGTATCTCACCATCATCATAATCATAAGCACAACCCTGAAATCATCACAACCACATCTAATCACACCCTGACTCATCCAATCAGAATATTCCTAATCAACCGTGGACATAATCACCACCAAATCATTCATCATCAAGTCATCACCACCACATCATACATAAGATTATCCATCATCACGCATAACTAACACCCTGGACATCATCACCACCACTACATCACACCCTGAAATCATCAACACCACATCATAAATATCAGATAAATCACACCAATGACATCTAATCATGACAATCATCACATCAAAACAACACACATCATCAATTCATAACACACCCTGACTAATAACAACCAATATAATCACACCATGACATAATCACCACCACAGCATAATCAACAATAATCACACATGACATATAATGTCATGACATCATCACATCATAAAGTATAACATTATAACATCATAATTACATCATAATCAACATCATAATCACACCCTGACATCATCACCACATCATAATCATCATCATAATCACACCCTGACATCATCACCACATCATAATCATCATCATAATCACACCCTGACATCATCACCACATCATAATCATCATCATAATCACACCCTGACATCATCATCACCACATCATCACATCATAATCACACCCTGACATCATCATCATGACATCATCACCATCACATCATAATCACACCCTGACATCATCACCACCAAATCATCATCATCACGTCATCACCACCACATCATCACATCATAATCACACCCTGACATCATCATCATGACATCATCACCACCACATCATCACATCATAAATATCACATCATCACATCATAACCCTGACATCATCATCATGACATCATCACATCATAAGTATCACATCATCACATCATAATCACACCCTGACATCATAAACATCACATCATCACCACCACATCATCACATCATAATCACACCCTGACATCATCACCACCACATCATAATCATCATCATAATCACACCCTGACATCATCACCACCACATCATCATCATCATCATAATCACACCCTGACATCATCACCACCACATCATCACATCATAAATATCACATCATCACATCATAACCCTGACATCATCATCATGACATCATCACCATCACATCATAATCACACCCTGACATCATAAACATCACATCATCACCACCACATCATCACATCATAAATATCACATCATCACATCATAACCCTGACATCATCATCATGACATCATCACCACCACATCATCACATCATAATCACACCCTGACATCATCATCATGACATCATCACATCATAATCACACCCTGACATCATCATCATGACATCATCACATCATAATCACACCCTGACATCATCATCATGACATCATCACATCATAATCACACCCTGACATCATCACCACCACATCATCACATCATAAATATCACATCATCACATCATAACCCTGACATCATCATCATGACATCATCACCACCACATCATCACATCATAATCACACCCTGACATCATCATCATGACATCGTCACCACCACATCATCATCACATTATGACATCATATCATCATCACATCATAATAATCACATCAGATCATCATATTAGATCATCAAATCATACATCGTCTTCTCATCATCACATCATAATCATTGCATCATCACATCATCATCACACCCTGACATCATCACCACCACATCATAATCAACATCATAATCACACCCTGACATCATCATCATGACATCATCACATCATAATCACACCCTGACATCATAAACATCACATCATCACCACCACATCATCACATCATAATCACACCCTGACATCATAAACATCACATCATCACCACCACATCATCACATCATAAATATCACATCATCACATCACACCCGGACTCCATCTCATGACATCATCACCCACCAAATCATCACAGCATAATCACACCTGGGACATCATAATCATGACATATCACCACTACATCCATCACATCATAATCACCCGGACATCATCATCACTGGACATGTCAACACCACATCATCATACATTATGGACATCATATCATCATCACATATAATAAGCACACAGATCTCTATTAGATCATCAAAAATACAGCGTAATTCATAATCACATCATTAATAACACATCAGATCATTCATATTAGATCATCAAATCATCATCGTAATCATCATCAACATCTATCATGCTCATACATCATCATAAACCATGATATCATTATCGTAATAGATAACCATCATTCCTCATCACATGACATCTCATCTATAATAACCATCTTCATTTATCACATCATCTCATCACATGAAATAACATTCTTCACATCACAATCATAATAATGCATCAGCATAACATTTCATCTCATTATAACATCATGACATCATCACTCATAATAACACGGGTTCTGTGTGAACTATCGTCTGACTCTTCACAGATTCGGACAGCTGGAGTTGTTGTTCCCAACGAAACGCAGCTCAAGTGATGTTTCACACATCGTGGCCGTTTCTGAGACTCGTGTTATCAGTGGGTTTCTCTCACAGGTAATTCGAGCGGCAGTTGGATCTTGGCAAGAAGGACGCAGTTAGTGACCCATGTTATCCACGCAGGAACGCCACCTCAGAGTTCTGGTGAGTCCGTCTGGAGGAGTGTGTGTGTGGTTCTGTGGTGGGAGATGATGTGAGTGTGTGACAGGGATCTGGACATCAACACGTGTGTGTGCGCACAGACATCATGAAGAGGAACGAGAGCGGTGTGTCGGGGGAGGTGGTGAAAAGTGTTTGACGTGGAAATTGATTTCTAGAGCACTTTATACAATACAGGTTGATTCAAAGCAGCTTCACAGGAATACACAGGAAAATAACAGTGTTAGGGGCTGTTCAAGCAGAACGTGTGTTTACGTCTAAAAATGTTTGCGATGTGTTTTTAAGTCGTGATATCTCCAGATATATTCAGTGACATAGATATTTCTCCCCAGGCTCTTTTTTTAAGAAACGGGTTTTAATAATCGCTTAAAGAAATGTTATATAATAAATAAAGCTGTTGCCATGCTAACTTGCTACTGTAAACAAAAGCTCGCAACACTTGCCCCGCCTCCGGGGTCTTCTGATTGGCCCACTGTTTTGGAACTGACATTGATGAGCGGCGCTGAGTGTAAAGTTCGAGATGAGAGGTGAGGGCAAACGTCAAAAACATCTGTCTAGTGCATGTTTACATAGAAAAACAATGGAAACGTAGCGCATTGGAATGGAAAAATGCGTTCTGTGTGAACGGCCCATTAATGTTGCAAAATTCATCCCCCCCCAATTTGAAACAATCAAAAGACAAAAGTTCATATTCTCTATCTGTGCATCATCTGCCTTGTGTTAACTGTGTTTGATCGGTTCATGCGTTGACGGCTCTCAGCAGGACGCGGCGGCTCTGGTCGATCTGGATCTGTACATCGGTATCAACGGCTGGTGAGTTTCAGTGCGTCTGAATTAGTTGTTCTGGATTAGTCATCAATGACTCTTCGTTTCTGTATTTCAGCTCCTGAAAACAGCAGAGCATTGGCGGTGAGAAGTCCATCCCGACCGTACAGATGATGATCGAAACGGTTTCACATTAACACTCACAATTGCAGCTGTTTTTGTGGAATCTCTGTTAAACTGTAATGATTTCGGTGAGCGCCCAGCTTATTTTCAGCATCATTCCTCCAGTCTTAGTGTCACATGATCTTCAGAAATCAGTATAATATGCTGATCTGCTGCTCGAGAAACATTTCTGATTATTATCAATGCTGAAAACAGTCGTGCTGCACAATATTTTTGTGGAAACTGTTTTTTTTTCAGGATTTTTTGATGAATAGAAAGAACAGCATTTATTGAAATAGAAATATTTTGTAACATAAATGTCTTTACTGTCACTTTGATCCATTTAATGCAGGCTTGAGAATACAAGGATGGAGGAAGTTAGTAAAGTGCTGTTTTTTGAACTTTCGTTCATCTGGAATCCTGAAAAACAAAATCTATCACGGTTGCCGCAAAAATATTAGGCAGCACGACTGTGTTCAACATTCTTTCTTGAGCAGCAAAATGGGTTCGTGAATCTTTTATACAGATCGGAACTTCGGCGCTCGAATCACAAATCATTTGATTCAGGTCAGAACTTCAGAGCTCGAATCATTTGATTCAGGTCAGAACTTCAGAGCTCGAATCATTTGATTCAGGTCAGAACTTTGAATCACGAATAATTTGATTCAGGTCAGAACTTCGAATCACAAATCATTTGATTCAGATCAGAACTTCACAAATCATTTGATTCAGATCGGCACTTCGGAGCATGTATCGCAAATCATTTGATTCAGGCAGACTCAGAGCTCGAATCGCGATCATTTGATGCAGGTCAGAACTCGAATCAACAAATCATTTGGATTCAGGTCAGAACTTGAAATCACAAAATCATTTGATTCAGGTCGGAACTTCGAATCGCAAATCATTTGATTCAGGTCAGAACTTCAAATCGCAAATCATTTGATTCAGGTCAGAACTTCGAATCACAAATCATTTGATTCAGGTCGGAACTTCGAATCGCAAATCATTTGATTCAGGTCAGAACTTCAGAGCTCGAATCATTTGATTCAGGTCAGAACTTCAGAGCTCGAATCATTTGATTCAGGTCAGAACTTTGAATCACGAATAATTTGATTCAGGTCAGAACTTCGAATCACAAATCATTTGATTCAGGTCAGAACTTCGAATCGCAAATAATTTGATTCAGGTCAGAACTTCGAATCGCAAATCATTTGATTCAGGTCAGAACTTCGAATCACAAATCATTTGATTCAGATCAGAACTTCGAATCACAAATCATTTGATTTAGGTCAGAACTTCGAATCACAAATCATTTGATTCAGGTCAGAACTTCAGAGCTCGAATCATTTGATTCAGGTCAGAACTTTGAATCACGAATCGCGAATCATTTGATTCAGGTCAGAACTTCAGAGCTCGAATCGCAAATCATTTGATTCAGGTCAGAACTTCAAATCGCAAATCATTTGATTCAGGTCAGAACTTCAAATCGCAAATCATTTGATTCAGGTCAGAACTTCGAATCGCAAATCATTTGATTCAGGTCAGAACTTCGAATCGCAAATCATTTGATTCAGGTCAGAACTTCGAATCGCAAATCATTTGATTCAGGTCAGAACTTCGAATCACAAATCATTTGATTTAGGTCGGAACTTCGAAGCACAAATCATTTTGATTCAGGTCAAAATTCAGAGCTCGACTCATGTGTTCAGGTAGAACTTTGAATTCACGAATAATTGCTGCAGGTCAGAACTTCGAATCACAAATCATTTGATTTAGATCGGAACTTCAAAGCGCAGATCACAAATCGTTTGATTTAGATCGGAACTTCGAAGCGCAGATTCGCAAATCATTTGATTTAGGTCGGAACTTCGAATCACAAATCATTTGATTCAGGTCAGAACTTCGAATCACAAATCATTTGATTCAGGTCAGAACTTCGAATCACAAATCATTTGATTTAGGTCGGAACTTCGAATCACAAATCATTTGATTTAGGTCGGAACTTCGAATCACAAATCATTTGATTCAGGTCAGAACTTCAGAGCTCGAATCATTTGATTCAGGTCAGAACTTTGAATTACGAATCGCGAATCATTTGATTCAGGTCAGAACTTCGAATCACAAATCATTTGATTCAGGTCAGAACTTCGAATCACAAATCATTTGATTCAGATCAGAACTTCACAAATCATTTGATTCAGGCAGAATGCGACTCACAAATTCATTTGATTCAGGTCAGAACTTCAGAGCTCGAATCATTTGATTCAGGTCAGAACTTCGAATCACAAATCATTTGATTCAGGTCGGAACTTCGAATCGCAAATCATTTGATTTAGGTCAGAACTTCGAATCACAAATCATTTGATTCAGATCAGAACTTCGAATCACAAATCATTTGATTCAGGTCAGAACTTGAATTAGAATCGCAAATCATTTGATTAAGGTCAGAACTTCGAATCACAAATCATTTGATTCAGGTCAGAACTTCGAATCGCAAATCATTTGATTCAGGTCAGAACTTCAGAGCTCGAATCATTTGATTCAGGTCAGAACTTCAAATCGCAAATCATTTGATTCAGGTCAGAACTTCAAATCGCAAATCATTTGATTCAGGTCAGAACTTCAAATCGCAAATCATTTGATTCAGGTCAGAACTTCAAATCGCAAATCATTTGATTCAGGTCAGAACTTCAAATCGCAAATCATTTGATTCAGGTCAGAACTTCAAATCGCAAATCATTTGATTCAGGTCAGAACTTCGAATCACAAATCATTTGATTCAGGTCAGAACTTCGAATCGCAAATCATTTGATTCAGGTCAGAACTTCGAATCGCAAATCATTTGATTCAGGTCAGAACTTCAAATCGCAAATCATTTGATTCAGGTCAGAACTTCAAATCGCAAATCATTTGATTCAGGTCAGAACTTCAAATCGCAAATCATTTGATTCAGGTCAGAACTTCGAATCGCAAATCATTTGATTCAGGTCAGAACTTCAAATCGCAAATCATTTGATTCAGGTCAGAACTTCGAATCGCAAATCATTTGATTCAGGTCAGAACTTCGAATCACAAATCATTTGATTCAGGTCAAAACTTCAGAGCTCGAATCATTTGATTCAGGTCAGAACTTTGAATCACGAATCATTTGATTCAGGTCAGAACTTCGAATCGCAAATCATTTGATTCAGGTCAGAACTTCAAATCGCAAATCATTTGATTCAGGTCAGAACTTCAAATCGCAAATCATTTGATTCAGGTCAGAACTTCAAATCGCAAATCATTTGATTCAGGTCAGAACTTCAAATCGCAAATCATTTGATTCAGGTCAGAACTTCAAATCGCAAATCATTTGATTCAGGTCAGAACTTTGAATCACGAATCATTTGATTCAGGTCAGAACTTCGAATCGCAAATCATTTGATTCAGGTCAGAACTTCAGAGCTCGAATCGCGAATCATTTGATTCAGGTCAGAACTTCGAATCACAAATCATTTGATTCAGGTCAGAACTTCGAATCGCAAATCATTTGATTCAGGTCAGAACTTCAAATCGCAAATCATTTGATTCAGGTCAGAACTTCAAATCGCAAATCATTTGATTCAGGTCAGAACTTCAAATCGCAAATCATTTGATTCAGGTCAGAACTTCAAATCGCAAATCATTTGATTCAGGTCAGAACTTCGAATCGCAAATCATTTGATTCAGGTCAGAACTTCGAATCACAAATCATTTGATTCAGGTCAGAACTTCGAATCGCAAATCATTTGATTCAGGTCAGAACTTCAGAGCTCGAATCATTTGATTCAGGTCAGAACTTCGAATCACAAATCATTTGATTCAGGTCAGAACTTCGAATCACAAATCATTTTTGTTTTTTGGGGATTTTTTTCAGGTCAGAACTTCAGAGCTCGAATCATTTGATTCAGGTCAGAACTTCGAATCACAAATCATTTGATTCAGGTCAGAACTTCGAATCGCAAATCATTTGATTCAGGTCAGAACTTCGAATCGCAAATCATTTGATTCAGGTCAGAACTTCAGAGCTCGAATCGCAAATCATTTGATTCAGGTCAGAACTTCGAATCACAAATCATTTGATTCAGGTCAGAACTTCGAATCACAAATCATTTGATTCAGGTCAGAACTTCAAATCGCAAATCATTTGATTCAGGTCAGAACTTCAAATCGCAAATCATTTGATTCAGGTCAGAACTTCAAATCGCAAATCATTTGATTCAGGTCAGAACTTCGAATCGCAAATAATTTGATTCAGGTCAGAACTTCGAATCGCAAATCATTTGATTCAGGTCAGAACTTCAAATCGCAAATCATTTGATTCAGGTCAGAACTTCAAATCGCAAATCATTTGATTCAGGTCAGAACTTCGAATCGCAAATCATTTGATTCAGGTCAGAACTTCGGAGCTCGAATCATTTGATTCCGATCAGGAATTCGTAGAACTTGGATAAATTTTTTTTTTCCCACCTCACCTAGATCAACTTTGAATAAAGAAAAGAGAAATTTAGAGACCTATTCTCCTATGTTCTCTTTCGAGTAGTCAAACAATCCAAAGAAAACATCTTTAAAACTGTTTCTCTGTGTTCAAAACAAGTGAATGAAGCTTCATCAGAAGAGACAAAAATCACTTCAGGGTTAGAACGAGATATAATACATTGGTGAAATTTGGTTCTAAAAAACTATTATCTGTGTTGCTTCTATTTAAGGAAGAACTATGTTTCCAAAGTTAGATTCCTCTTGAATGATATAAAATGCATGTGTAGCGTCTGGATCAATCAAACACACAATATATATTTTGGTAGCTAGATTTCACAAATACTTTGTAACACCCCAGGACGCCGAACAAGCCCCTGGTTTCATGGTAACCCGATACAATTACAACCTTGTGGAATGCGAGCCGACACTCAGCTGCATTCTCCAGAAACAAAGGGTACAAATGCACAGGAGAAATGGACTGTTCTAATAATTAATTCATAGGAAAACCTTTTCTTTGAATGAACCCACATTTTCTTCAGGCCATTGTGTGTAATATTGCTGTTTTGTATTAATCTGTTGAATTATAGACTATTTTTATTCATGCTTAAGATAAACCACTCATTCATATAACCTTAAATATACCGTGTTTAGTATCTATGAATATTCTGATGATCTAAACAAGATTGTATATTATATGTTGGTACATAGGCAATATATTAGTTCCCTGAGAACCTTTAGTATTTTCAATCAAAGTTCAAGATACTAAAGTACCATGTTTCCACAAAAAGAGTCATAAACTCCCCAGGATCTAAAAACGCCCACTTGGAATTCCGGCCTCTCTCATTGGTTAAGCACATCTTGAGAGGCGGGGATCTTCTCTGACCTTAAAGCTGACACACCATGTGACCGCCGCTGTCGGTGGTTCGGTCATAAGCTAAGAAAATGTGAGAAAAACGCTTCAGGATACCAAAGCATTTGTGCCAGGCCTTTTTTCGGCCTAGTCCTTTCCATTCATCATGTGACACTGACTCAAACTGGTTCTTTCATCGACCCGAATTCAGCAAAGATAAACGGGAAGCTTTAAGATTTGCATCAGAAATCTCTTTCAGACCGCCGAGACTAGCTAAGTATCAAACTTAGTCTTATTAAATAATACATTAAGTATCAGTTACACCTTTTTACAAAGGTGTGTTTGAAATCAGAATCTGACGTATCCCTGAAGGCCTTGATCTGTTGAATATACATGCAAAGGGTTCCATAAAATCCATTCTTTATGCCTATTTCTATGCTGAGTTAAACTTTAACCCTTTCCTATACAAACTGTGATGTGTGTGTGTTTGTGTGTGTATGTGTATGTTAGACCATTTTATGTGTTTATGTAGTATGTTGGAATAGTTTAAGTGTTTATGTAGTTAATAAAACATTACTTGTATCACACTTGACGTGTTCAGTGTTTACTCATAACCGGAGTCAATAAACATGCAGATTTACGTTACAAACTTATAAAATTGTACAGTAAGAAAGTTATTTCCATTAACCAGGAAATTAACGTTCTTAGAAATAACAGAGAGTTTGACCCTGATTGGGTCAGCTTAATATCTACAGTGGATCAATATATGAATAGTTAATTATAATGTTAGGTTAATATTATATTGTGCCCATGAGCTGATTCGCTACAATCTGTAATGTAATTTTTACAGTCAGTAAAACTCAGTAACTCTTGTTTCGCAGATGAGTCCGTGGGCAGTTGTATAAACACTCACGCCGGAAGACAAACTCATCAAAAACCACGTTCCCCAACAAGAAGAAGGGGAGGCGGGACACTGTGTGAAGCGACAGGAACAGCGTGCCACATCTGTTGTGTGTGGGAGTGTGTGTGTGTGTGAGATAGTGAGTGTGTGTGTGTGTGAGTGTGTGTGTGTGAGAGTGAGTGTGCGTGTTTGTGAGAGTGAGTGTGTGTGAAGATGTGTGTGAAGTGAGTGTGTTGAAAAAGAGTTTGAGAGAGTGAGTGTATGTGAGGGTGCGTGTGTGAGAGTGCGTGTGTGTGTGAGAGTGAGTGTGAGAGAGTGAGTGTGAGAGTGAGGTGTGTGTGAGAGAGTGAGTGAGAGATTGAGTGTGTGTGTGTGTGTGAGAGTGAGTGGAGTGTGCGTGTGTGAGGGAGTGTGAGTGTGCGGTGTGAGGAGTGAGTGTGTGTGAGTGTGGTGTGGTGTGTGTTGTGCGTGTGGAGAGGAGGTGTGGTTGTGAGTGTGGGAGTGTGAGTGGTGTGAGTGAGTGGGAGTTGTGTGTGTGAGTGAGAGTGAGTGTGAGTGTGAGAGTGAAGTGTGAGTGTTTGGGTGGTCGGAGTGTGAGTGTATTGTGTGTGAGAGTGAGTGTGCGTAGTGAGTGTGAGTGTGAGTGTGCCAGGTGTGAGAGAGGGGTGTGAGTTTCTTGGTGCGTCAATTTGTGTGGAGAGTGTGGTGTGAGAGGAGTGGAGTGTGAGTGTGCGGTGTGTGAGAGGGAGTGTGCGGTGTGAGAGAGTGTGCCTTGGGAGAGTGAGTGTGAGTGTGCGTGTGAGAGTGAGTGTGAGTGTGAGTGTGAGAGAGAGAGAGTGTGTGTGAGTCTGTGTGCGTGTGTGTGTGTGTGAGATGAGTGTGCGTTTTGTGAGAGTGCGCTGTGAGTTCTGAGTGAGTGTGATGTGTGCGTGTGAGAGTGAGGAGTGAGTGGTGAGTGTGAGAGGTCGTGCGTGTGGGTGGAGTCTGTGTGTGTGCGTCTGTGTGCGTGTGTGTGTGTGTGAGAGAGAATGTGAGTGTGTGTGTGTGTGTGTGTCGTGAGAGTGTGTGCAGGTGTGTTGTGGTGTGCGTGGGATGTGTGAGTGTGTGAGTCTGTGTGGTGCGTGTGTGGTGTGTGTGGGAGTTGGGTGTGAGTCTGTGTGCCGTGGTGTGTGTGTCGTGTGTGTGTGTGTGCGTGTGTGTTGTGTGTGTGTGTGTTGTGTTGAGTGTGTGTGTTGTATTGTGTTGTGTGTTGTGTGTGTGTGTGTGTGTGTGAGTCTGTGTGGGTGTGTGTGTGTGTCTCTCTGTGTGTGAGTGAGTGTGTGAGAGTGTGTGTGTGTGCTGTGTGTGTGTGGGAGTGTGTGCGTGTGTGAGTGTGTGTCTGTGTGCGTGCGTGAGTGTGTGTGTGAGTCTGGGTGTGTGAGTGTGGATTGTGTGGGTGGTGTTTGTGAGAGTGTGTGTGTGGTGGTGTGTTGGGTTTCAGACGCTTTGATAGCGGTCGTGTGTTTGATATCAGACAGGTGCTGGAGGTGATGGCCGCCGTCAGGGAAGAAGATCCACTGGACCTCGCTGAAACCATCTACAGCAACACCTTGAGACTGTTCGTTTCAGCACACTTCATGCGGGACCATCTGCTTTCATAACGATGCTAGTGTACAATAAACGAGAAGAGAGGCACGTGTACTGGAGGGATTATATTGCAAGCGTACACTACGTGTGTTCATTGAAATAAAGCTGAAATTAAATACAATTTAAATATTAGATGAAAAACTTAAACTACATAAAAAATAGAAATGTTGACTTTGCAAATGAGTTGAAGTTGAAGCACTAAAATGTGGAGAACCAAACCTGCAGAAAATAAATGAGTGAGTGAAAACAAATACTTAATTCACAATATATTCAAAATATTTTAAATAAATTTAGTCTGAAATGAATTTTTATATTATTTTCTGTATTTATTTTTAACTTTATTCTTTTTCACTTTACTTTTGTGTCGTTTCATTTTTTGTAGATTATTTATGAATAAATAAAATCTTCATTATTTATGCATTAATTATATTTATTTATACTGGAAATAAAACTAAACACAAACTGAAATTAAAACTATGTTTATTTTAATAATGCACATAAGGGCAAAAAACTAAATTTCTAAAAATTAAACTAAAATCACACTTTAAAATCTAAAAATAAAAGCCAATTCAAAATAATAATAAAAACTACAATAGTATATAAATAATACTAAAATTACACTGGTACTGCACTGAGTTTTATATTAAGAGGCAATGTAGATCACAGCAATAATAATAAACAGTAATTCATTAATATAATTTTAAAATGCGATTCAACCTGACAGGCATGTTTTCAGCTTTAGTATTTAAAATAGAAAAAAATATTACAGATTGTGTAATTATTTAGCTTTTAAAAAAATTATTATCTTAAGTATTATGCAATTAATCATAATTATTCTGGAACATTTTCATTCTAACTTCTATTTAGTTTCATAAACAGCCTACACTTTTACAACAATTAATAATAACTCTTAATAAGTTGTTTTAATTATCGTTTCGTTGTTATTGACATTATAGATCATTTGAAACGTGCTTTGTCATTATTAAAAATAAGTATATCAATGAAAATAAAATACAACTTAACGATTTTTATTAAAGATACATATAAATCATTAAAAAAAATATATATCAGTGTTTGTATTTTTAAAAATATGTGTTGAATACTAAACCCGAGTCTATTCTGTATTCTGCGCATGCGCGTCGTCACTTCCGCGTTCCTCACGTAGCAACAGCAGCAGAGCCAAAATGGCGGCCGGCGGAGATCCTGCGTGACACCGAACCGAGTCACAACACCGAAACCTGCGGGTCCCGGACACCGGCATCAGCGCCATGGCCTCCGCTCACGGGCGGCTGGGTCAGCACGTCCTAGCCGTGCTGGATGTGGTTCTGCGGGTCCCGAGCATCTTTATAATCGACGCCATATTCAACTCGTACTCCGATCCCGGTACCGGATGGACCGGAACCGCCGGGAGAGCGTTAATCCGCGCGCTGGGTGAGTCCGGGCTCTTCACGGTGATCGGGCTCGGCTCGGCCGTTAATGCTCGAGTACTGAGAGATGAGGGCCTGAGCACAGAACCGAACCGAGTTCGCACTAGTTAGGCTACTTTACTATTCAGGGTTAATATATTAACTCATACTTCTCCAGCTGATCAATCACAGCACATTTACACAATTGTGTTGCATTACAAGTTTACTGAAATGTTGTGCAACCGAGGCATTGTCTAATTAACTATGTGCTAATTTGCATAAATTTAATTTTTGAGTGTAATTGAAATCTACAGACGCAAATAGATAAAGTGCAATAAAATTAGCACTTAAATCTGTATTTTAGATGTTTTCTACACACTAGTCTGAAAGATACAGAAGCCAGTTTCGGCCATGGAATAAAAAGTTAAAAATGTAACTTTATCGCAATTCTGAGTTTACGTCTCGCAACATTAAAAAATGTAAAAAGGTAATTGCACATTTTTATCCCACAATTCATGCTTTTTTAAAAAAAGTATATATCTCGCAATCTCGAGTTTACACCACCACAGAAATTTTTTTTTTAATTTAATTGCGACTTTCTATCCCACACTTCGTAGTTTTTCTCGCAGTTCAGATTTTAGTTTGTTTATACCACATAAATGTAAAAATTAAAAAGGCAATTGCGACTTTCTATCCCACACTTCGTAGTTTTTCTCGCAAATTCCAAGTCTACATCTCGCAACTTAGATTTTTGTATTGCGACGATTTATCTCGCAATTAATTGCTCACAATTACGAGTATATCTTACAATTAAACTAAAATTAAAATGAAAACTAAAAATGCAAAGATAAAGGTTAATTCAGAATATTAATAAAAACTTTAATAGTATATAAATTTGACTAAAACAACACTGCCGTAAAAGCGTGGTCACATTAGCGAAATTTCGCAGAAAAAGAATGTTATTTGTTATAATTAGTCTATCGATGAGCACAGCTTCCAAACGAAGCTTTATATTGGTAAATGTGGCAAATTTGCATGTTCAGAGTTTGACGAACTTAATTCCGATTATTCCAAAATCTGCATGCGGAAAGTTCCTACAGAAAGTTTCACCTGCAGAATTTTGCTGTACGAGAAGTAAATGTGAAGTAAATGTGTTCCTGGTGAGTTCAGTTTGTTGCGCTATGCATGCTGCTGCACTGTTGCGACGCGAACGCTGATTGTCGTCCTCTCGTTTTGCAGGTATTCTGGTTTCCAGCGTGGTTCTGGTGCTTTCCCAGAAGTCCCTGTTCAAGTTCTACACTCTGTTGGCGGCCGTTCTGCTGGGCGCGGCGTCGGTCCTCATCAACTACTACAGCACGTCTCACGTTGACTTCTACAGCGCGTATAACAGAGCGGCGCTGGGATTCGGGCTGCTGCCGCGCAGTGGAGCCACACTCTGGCTGGGCCTGGCGCTGCTGCAGCTGCTGCTGGGATTGGGCTACGTGGCGCTGCTGAACGTGCAGTCGTTCTGCGCCGCGCTGCTGGTGCTGGATATCATGGCTCCGCTGTGGGGCCTGATGCTGGAGCTCCCGCCGCAAGTGCGTCAGGCACTAGCACTAGCGTCGGGTGCGATTCTCGCAGCACACGCAGCCATTAATCTGTTGTGGAAGCTAAAGTGGTTCTACTACTCGTGCCGCTACGTCTATCTACTCCTGCGCCACATGTACCGCATCTACGGCCTGCAGCTGCTGCTGGAGGACACCTGGAAGCGCATACGCTTCCCCGACATCCTGCGCGTCTTCTGGCTAACGCGCATGACGGCGCAAGCAGTCCTCCTAGTGTACGTAGTGCGCGTGGTTCGCTCGGAAAGCGGCCTGCAGCTCGGCTGGGACTTGTTTTGGGACTTGACCAGCAACTTGATCATCAGCGGCTGCGATTCGACGCTCACCGTGTTGGGAATGAGTGCCGTTATCTCGTCACTCGCGCATTACTTGGGACTTAGCATCCTAGCGTTCATCGGCTCAACCGAGGAGGAGGATAAGCGACTAGGGTTTGTCGCGCCAGTGCTGTTCTTCATCCTCGCTTTGCAGACGGGATTAAGCGGACTAGATCCCGAAGAGCGACTGATCCGGCTTAGCCGGAATATGTGCCTTCTGCTAACCGCGATTCTGCATTTCATCCACGGAATGACGGATCCGGTGCTAATGTCGCTAAGCGCCTCGCACGTCTCCTCAGTGCGCAGACATGTTCCCGTGCTGCTGGTGTCGCTAGTCCTCTTCGCTCTCCCCGTCCTGCTTAGCTATGTTCTGTGGCATCACTACGTGCTAAACACGTGGCTCTTCGCCGTCACCGCGTTCTGCGTGGAGCTCTGTCTCAAAGTCCTCGTCTCGCTCACCGTCTACGCTCTATTCATGATCGACGGCTTCTACAACGTGCTCTGGGAGAAGCTGGACGACTATGTCTACTACGTGCGCTCCACCGGCAACATCGTCGAGTTCGTCTTCGGCGTGATCATGTTCGGAAACGGCGCGTATACGATGATGTTCGAGTCGGGAAGTAAAATCCGCGCGTGCATGATGTGCCTGCACGCGTATTTCAACATCTACCTGCAGGCGAGGAATGGCTGGAAGACGTTTATCAACCGTCGCACCGCCGTCAAGAAGATCAACTCACTCCCGGAGGTCAAAGGCACGCGGCTGAGGGAGATCGAGGACGTTTGCGCGATCTGCTATCAGGAGTTTGCCGCGTCCGCGCGCATTACGCCGTGCCACCACTACTTCCACGCGCTGTGTTTACGCAAATGGCTGTATATTCAAGACACGTGTCCCATGTGCCACCAGCACGTCTACATCGAGGACGACGGACACGAGCACTCTGCATTCTCCAATAACAACGGCTACGCCGCGCCGGGGCAGGAGAGGGCGGAGTTTGAGGGAGAAGAGGGCGGGGCTGATGTGGGTGGGGCTGCCGGAGGGGCGGAGCCTGAAAACGAGCTTCTGGAGGACAACGACAGCATCGAGTACGACGAGGAGGAGTGGGGGACGCAGCCGGGCGTGACGCTCGTAGAGGAAGAGTACATTAACGACGACACGGACTCCAACTGAAGCAGCGCGGATGTTTAAGTTAAAAACGATTTGCGAGATCAGGGACGTTATGCTTTTTAATTTTTTTTGTGTTTGTATAAAAGGGCTGATCTTGTGTTTTGCTCTAGGATCATGTTTGGCCGAACGATAACGAGTGCTACTGTAATCGCAGTATACCTCGATATGATCACTACTGGCTCTTTCTTGTGTGACCTCTCTTATAATTGTGTACATTATTGTACATGTAATAAAAGAATGATACACTGATGTTTGACAGTTGTCGACTGGAGAAAGCTGTTCATCTCAGTTCGACCGCGATATATGACGCTCTCCGGCAGCACTTTTCAAGCCTCCTCAGTATCTGATCGTATCATACGGTGTTGCTTTTTTGAGCGGCCGGGCACAGTGTACAATGCAATGAACACGTTTCATCAAAACACAGGCTTGGTGATTTCTGGTTTCTGGTGTTGTTGTTGAATGCAGTAACTCCACGATTAGATGCGTGCTTGATTTCAGGTGAAACCGTAGATTTGCCAAGAGGACTGATGTAAATACATAACCTGCTTTAGTTCTTTTGTAAATAAAATAATTAAGCTAAAGTTCTATGTTCGAAGTGATCTGGAACTTTGCACTTGATTATATTTTTTGAACTTCTTTGTTGTGGTTTGTTTTTTCTCACAGGTTTTTAACGCCATTATGTTTAATTGACTTTTAATCATCAAAATCATGCTGTTTTAACATCGTTAAGTGTAAAATGCCTTTAAAGGGCAGACTTTAAGGTCATAATTATGAGGAGAAGTCATTTATGAGATAAAATGTAAAACTATATCATAATTTGTATTTGTTTTAATCGCATAATTATGACTTAGTATGACAGTGTTTTAGTGATATTTAAAAAGAAAATACACAAAATTAAGGTTATGACAAGAATAAAGTAAAGTTTTCTAATCTTGACTTTAATCTTATAAAAGACTTTATTCTCGTAATTTAGATGTTATTCCCAAAATAAAACTCAATCTCAAAATACAATGACTTTATTCTCAAAATATGAAAAGTTCAATATAAGACTGTTCTCCTATTGCTACAAGTTTATTCTCGTAATTTTGACTCAAAATATGACTATTCTCGTTAATTTATTTTTACTTTTAAAGTCATCATTTTCACTTTTATCTAATTACAATTTTTGATGTCATAATTTCGATTTTTCAGTTCATAATTGACATCGTATGACATAATTTTGACTTTTTATCTCATAATTATGCTTTCTGACAATTTCGACTTTAAAAATAGCATAATTATGAGATAAAAAGTCAGAATTAGTTTAAAAGTCGAAATTGTCATAAAAAGCTTAATTATGAAAGTTGAAATTGTCGAATAATTCTGACTTTTTATCTCATAATTATGCTTTTTATATCATAATTTCGACTTTTAAACTCATAATTCTGACTTTTTATCTCATAATTATGCTTTTTATGTCAATTTCGACTTTTAAACTCATAATTATGCTTTTTATCTCATAATTATGCTTTTTATGTCATAATTTCGACTTTTAAACTCATAATTCTGACCTACCAAAGCATGATTTGTTTTTTATCACGTGGCTGAAACGGGCTTCCGTAGTTTTTGAATCCAGCCGCGTCATCGACTACATTTCCCATGACGCATCTGGCGCGCGGGACTACACTTCCCATGACGCAGCGCGTGGAAAGTGTCAGGCGTGTTTGAACACAGCATGCATCATAACGCCTGAAGGTCGCGTCGCGTCGCGTCAGAGGGTCCCGCGCGCTTCTGACGGTAGGCATGGAAAGGCAGGTGAAGCTAGTGAAGTGAGGTCAGTGAACACAGCTCATACACAGCGGAGTGTCCAGCATGCGGGCGCGGCTCGTGCTGAACATGTTTAACTGGGCGTGTTCTGGCTTCCAGTGAGTCTGCGCTGCGATGATCCGGCTGGCTGCGGCGCGAGCGCTCCTGGCCCGTCACACGCCCGGTCCGGGTCACCTGCACGCCCGGGTCCTCGGGACACACCGGCGCCAGATCAGCCCGGAGCAGCTGGAGCTCCCGAACCAGGCGCGCGAGTTCGTGTACGGCCTGAGCCCGCAGAACCGGAGCTGCTTGCTGAAGGAGCTGCAGAGCTTCGAGTCCAGCGCCGGAGGTAACGCCACGACCCCAGCCTGCTCGCGCGTGTGCCGGGATCACGTGTTCACGGCGCGGTAATCGCAGAGGCATGCATCGCGGTATACCGTTGCAAAACCGTGTTGCCATAATATAACGGGTTTGAAGTTTTTAACACGACATGAGTAACTGGACATAAAGCATTACACCAACATGTATAAAGTAAATGCTTCGAACAGATTAAAGGGCAAAAGAATTATAAAGAGCAATAGATAAGGTCTGGGTTGATGCATGAATTACATTTGTTACAGAAGTTGTTGTTCTTTGAAAACAGCTGTTCATGTTAGCTCGGGTCCATTCAGTTATACAGTTACAAATATTTTGTAATTAAATGTTGAAAATCTATACTAAGAATGCTTCTAATGCTTTAGAAGATTTTTTTTATTGGCAGTTTAACTAATAAACTAATAAAGCCTTAATGTAAAGTAATGTGAGTGTGTGTGTGTGTGAGTCTGTGAGTGTGTGTGTGTGTGTGTGTGTGTGTGTGTGTGAGTGTGTGTTGTGTGAGTGTGAGTCTGTGAGTGTGTGTGTGAGTGTGTGAGTGTGAGTCAGTGTCAGTGTGAGTCTGTGTCAGTGTGAGTGTGTGGTGTGATTCTGTGAGTGTGTGTGTGTGAGTCTGTGAGTGTGTGAGTGTGTGTGTGTGCGTCTGTGTGTGTGTGAGTCTGAGTGTCTGTGAGTGTGTGTGTGAGTCTGTGAGTGTGAGTGTGTGTGTGTGAGTCTGTGTGTGTGTGTGAGTGTGTGTGTGTGTCTGTGAGTGTGTGAGTGTGTGTGTGTGAGTCTGTGTGTGTGTGAGTCTGAGTGGTCCTTTGATTGTGTGTGTGGTGTGTGTGTTTTTATGTATTTGTGAGTTTGTGAGTCTGTGAGTGTGTGTGTGTGTGTGTTTTGAGTCTGTGAGTGTGTGAGTGTTTTGTGTGTGTGAGTGTGTGTGTGTGTGTGTGTGTGTGTGTGTGTGTGAGTGTGTGTGTGTGTGTGTGAGTGTGAGTCTGTGTGAGTGTGAGTCTGTGAGTGTGTGTGTGAAAAAAAAAGAAGGGGTGTGTGTGATTCTGTTGAGTGAGTGTGGGTGTGGTGTGAGTGTGTGTGTGTGTGTGTGAGTCTGTGAGTGTGTGTGTGAGTCTGTGAGAGAGTGTTGTGAGCTGTCTGTGAGTGTGTGTGAGTGTGGTCGGTGAGTGTGTGTGTGTGTGCGTCTTAGTGTGAGTCTGGAGTTGTGTGTGTGTGTTGTGTGTGTGTGTGTGAGTGTGTGTGGTGAGTCTGTGGTGTGTGTGAATGTGGTTGTGAGGTCTGTGATTGGGAGTGGTGTTGTGTGAGCAGTGTGAGTGATGTGTGTGTGTGAGTCTGTGAGTGTGGTGAGTGTTTGTGGTGTGAGTCCGTGTGTGTGTGAGGTCTGAGTGTCTGTGGTGTGTGTGTTTGAGTCTGAGTGTCCTGTGTGTGTGTTTGTGTGTGTGTCTGTGCGTGTGTGTGAGTGTGTGTGTGAGTCTGTGTGTGTGTGTGTGTCTGTGTGTGTGTGAGTCTGTCTGTGAGTGTGTGTGAGTCTGTGAGTCTGTGAGTGTGTGTGAGTACGTGTGTGAGTGTGAGGTGTGTGTGTGAGTTTGTGTGTGTGTCTGTGTGTGTGTGAGTCTGTCTGTGAGTGTGTGTGAGTCTGTCTGTGAGTGTGTGTGAGTCTGTGAGTCTGTGAGTGTGTGTGAGTCTGAGTGTGTGTGAGTCTGTGAGTCTTTGAGAGTGTGTGTGTGTGTGCTTCGTGAGTGTTTGTGATTCTGTTTGAGTGTGTGTGATGTGCGTTCCTGTGATTGTGTGTGTGGAAGTCTGTGAGTGTGTGTGGTTAGTCTGTGAGTGTGGGAGTCTGTTGAGTGTGTGTGTGAGGGTCTGTGAGTGTGTGAGTCTGTCTGTGAGTGTGAGTCTGTCTGTGAGTGTCTGTGAGGGTGGTCCCTGTGAGTGTGTGTTTGTGTTTGATGTCTGTGATGTGTGTTGAGTCTGTGAGTGTGTTTGAGTGTCCTGTGAGGTGTGTTTGAGTGTTATCGAGTGTGATTTGGGGTGAGTCTGTGCGTGTGTGTGTATGGTGATTCTGTGTGGTGTTAGTCTGTGTTTGTGACTCCTGTGTGTTTGTGTGGGTGTGTGTTTGTGTGTGTGAGTGTGTGAGTGTGAGTCTGTGAGTGTGTGGTGTGTGTGTGATTCTGTGAGTGTGTGTGAGTCTGTGAGTGTGTGTGTGTGAGTCTGTGAGTGTGTGTGTGTGTGTGTGTGAGTGTGATCTGCGGTGTGAGTGTTGATCTGTGGGTGTGTGTGTTGTGTTGTGTGTGTGTTGTGTGTGTGTTGTGTGTGTGAGTGTGTTGTGAGTGTGAGTTGTGTGTGTGTGGTGTGTGGGTGTGAGTCTGTGTGTGTGTGTGTGTGAGTCTGTGAGTGTGTGTGTGAGTCTGTGAGTGTGTGAGTGTGAGTCTGTGAGTGAGTGAGTCTTTCAGTCAATCAGTCACTTTATTTATATCGCGCTTTAACAATACAGATTGTGAAACAAAGCACCTGAACAGCATAATTAGGAAAATATTGTCCATAATTGCAAAGTGCAATAGTAAACCCTCATTTTTGTCAGTCGTATAAGACAGCGTCAGCATTGATTCAGTGATGTCAACATCCGCCAGTTTAAATAATCATTTGCAATCAAGTCAAGGATATCGCTGGAAATGAAGTGTCCCCAACTAAGCAAGCCAGAGGCGACAGCGGCAAGGAACCAAAATCGGTGACAGAATGGAGAAAAAACCTTGGGAGAAACCAGGCTCAGTCGGGGGGGCCAGTTCTCCTCTGACCAGACGAACCAGCAGTATGGAAAAATCAATTTAAGACGTAATAAAACAGATGATGAACACTATTAACAGAAGTTATTATATGTTGCAATCAAACTTATACCAAAATGTGGTAGTTCTGTATGTTGTTTCAGGGTTGGCATGATCTGAGGTCCTCTGAGGGGTTGCATCATCTCTTCTCAGGTGTTTCTGGATCCAGACTGAAGCTTGTGTAAATCCCAGTTACCACGGGATGTTACATCCCGTGGCAAAAGACAGGGAAACAAATACAAACATAATTAGCGTGGCTGCTGTTCCAACCAAGCAAAATTTATTTGTTTAACCCAAACTAAAGAATAATAATGTGCATTTGATTAGATATAACTGCAGTAAAAGATTATGAGATGCATTATTTGAATGCTTGGCCAAAGAGATGTGTCTTTAATCTAGATTTAAACAGAGAGAGTGTGTCTGAACCCCGAACGTTATCAGGAAGGCTTTTCCAGAGTTTGGGAGCCAAATGCGAAAAGCTCTACCTCCTCTAGTGGACTTTGATATCCTAGGTACTACAAAAAGTCCAGAATTTTGCGACCTTAGGGAGCGTGCTGGATTGTAGCGTGGTAGAAGACTAGTTATGTATGCAGGAGCTAACCCATTAAGGGTCTTATGGGTAAGTAATAGTATTTTGTAACTGATACGGAACTTAACAGGTAGCCATTGAGAGACGGTAAAATGTTGTATATTTCAATTTTCTTGACCTTGTAAGGACTCTAGCCGCTGCATTTTGGGCTATCTGTAGCTTGTTTATTGAAGATGCAGGACTACCACCTAGCAGTGCATTACAATAGTTTAGTCTAGAGGTCATGAAAGCATGAACTAGCTTTTCTGCATCAGAAACAGTTATCATGTTTCGTAACTTGGCAATGTTTTCTAAGATGGAAGAATGCTGTTTTATAACATGGGAAATATGATTTTAAAAAGACAAGTTGCTATCTAATATAACACCCAGATTTTTGACTGTAGAGGAAGTAACCGTGCATCCGTCTAGTTGCAAATTGTAATCCACGAGATTTGGCGTACTGTCTTTTGGTCCAATAAGTAATATCTCTGTCTTATCCGAATTCAGTAGGAGAAAATTATTGGCCATCAAATCTTTTAAATTTTTAATACACTCTGTTAGCTTAGATAATTAAGTTTCATCTGGTCTTGTTGAGATATATATTTGAGTATCATCGGCATAACAGTGGAAACTAATCACGTATTTTTTAATAATATTACCAAGGTGCAACATGTATATTGAAAATAGCAGATGACCTAGGACAGATCCTTGTGGCACTCCATATTTTACTGGTGATAATTGAGATGACTCCCCATTTAAATGAACAATGTGGTAGCGATCGGACAGGTAGGATCTAAACCATCTTAAAGCCTGCCCTTGGATACCTGTATATTTTTGTAATCGATCTATGAGTATGTCTTGATCTATAGTGTCGAACGCAGCACTTAGATCAAGTAAAACTAGCAATGAGATTCAGCCTTGGTCTGACGCAAGAAGCAATTTATTTGTAATTTTAACAAGTGCAGTTTATGTGCTATGGTGGGACCTGAAACCTGACTGACATTCTTCATAGAGATAATTTTCTTGCAGTGAGGAGCACAATTGAGCAGACATAACTTTTTCTAAAATTTTAGACATAACAGGAAGATTTGAGATGGGTCTGTAAGTAGCCAGTTCACTAGGATCTAGTTGTGTTTCTTAATAAGAGGCTTAATTACCGCCAGCTTGAATGTTTTTGGGACTTGACCTAAAGAGTCTGTGGTGTTAGTGTGGTGTTTGAGTCTGTGAGTCTGTGAGTGTGTTTGTGTGTTTGTGTGTGAGTGTGTGTGAGTCTGTGAGTGTGTGTGAGTAGGTATTGTGTGTGAGTGTGAGTCTGTGAGTGTGTGTGTGTGAGTCCGGTGAGTGTGTGTGTGATCTTTATTGTTTTTGAGTCTGTGAGTGTGTGTGATGGTGAAGTCTGTGAGTGGTGTGTGATCTGTGTGTGTGTGTTGTGTGTGTGGTGTGGTGAGTGTGTGTGTGTGTGAGTGTGAAAGAGTGTGTGTGTGTGTGTGAGTGTGTGTTGTGTGTGTGTGTGTTTGTGTGTGTGAGTCTGTGTGTGTGTGAGTCTGTCTGTGAGTGTGTGTGAGTCTGTGAGTCTGTGAGTGTGTGTGAGTACGTGTGTGAGTCTGTGAGTGTGTGTGTTGGTGCTGTGATTGTGTGTGTGATTCTGAGTGTTTGTGAGTGTGAGTCGTGAGTTGGAGTCTGTGAGTGTGAGTCTGTGTGTTGTGAGTCTGTGAGTGTGTGGTGTGTGGAGTCTGTAGTTGTGTTAGTCTGGAGTGTGTGAGTGTGTGAGTGCTGTGAGTGTGTGTGTGTTTGTGAGTGTGTGTTTGTGTGTGTGATGTGGTGTGAGGTTCTGTGAGTCTGTGAGTGTGTGTGAGTCTGTGAGTGTGTGTGATCTGTGTGTGTGAGGTGTTGGTGTGTGGAGTCTTTGAGTGTGTTGATTGTCTTGTGTAAGGCGTGAAGTGACTGTGAGTGTGGTGGTGTAGTCTGAGTGTGTGTGTGTTTTTGTGTGTGAGTGTGTGTGTGTGTGAGTCTGAGTGTGTGTGTGTGTGTGTGTGTTTTTTTTTGTGTTTGTGTGTGTGTGTGTGTGAGTCTGTGAGTGAGTGTGTGTGTGTGTGTGTTTTTGTGTGTGTGTGTTTGTGTGTGTGAGTCTGTGTGTGAGTGTGTGTGTGTGTTGTGTGTGAAGTCTGTGGTGTGTGTGAGTGAGTGTGTGTGTGAGTCTGAGTGAGTGAGTGAGTCTGAGTGAGTGAGTGAGTCTGTGTGAGTGTGTGAGTCTGTGTCTGTGTGTGTGAGTGGTGTGTGGTGTGAGTCTGTGGAGTGTGGTGAGTCTGTGATCCCTTTGAGTGTGTGTGTGAGTGAGTGTCTGAGGTCTGTGGTGTGTGTGTGAGTGTGGTTTGTTGAGTCTTGAGTGAGTGTGTGTTAGCTGTGAGTTGTAGTGTGTGAGTCTGTCTGTGATGTGTGTGTGAAGTCTGTGCGTGTGTGTGAGTCTGTGAGTTGGTGTGTGTGTGTGGAGTGTGTGTTTGTGTGTGTGAGTCTGTGAGTGTGTGTGAGAGTGGTATGTGTGTGTGTGCGAGTGTGAGTGTGAATGCGTGTGTGCGTGTGTGTGTGTGTGAGTCTGAGTGTGTTGTGTGATTCTGGGAGTGAGTGTGTTTGTGTGTGTTTGTCTGTAGTGTGTGTTTGTGTGTGTTGTGTGTGTGTTTGATCTGGATGTGTGTGTGTGTGTGGCGTCTGTGAGTGTGTGTGTGTGTGTGAGTCTGTGAGTGTGTGTGTGAGAGTCTGTGAGTGTATGTGTGTGTGAGAGTCTGTGAGTGTGAGAGTCTGTGTGTGAGTCTGTGTGAGAGTGGTATGTGTTTGTGTTGTGTGAGGCCTGTGAGTGTTGGGTGAGTCTGTGTGTGTGTTTGTGGGCGTCCTGTGAGTAGTGTGTGAGTCCGGTGAGTGTGTGTGAGTCCTGTGTGTGTGGTGTGTGTGTGTGTTCGTATGTGAGTGTGTGGTGAGAGAAGTGTGTGGTGTGAGGAGTCTTTGTGTGGTTGTTTGAGTTGTTTGTCCTGTGAGTGTGTTGTTCTCTGTGAGTGTGTGTGAGTCTGTGATTGGTGTGTGGTGTGAGTCTGAGTGGTGTGTGTGAGTCGAAGTGTGTTGTGTGAGTCTGTGAGTGTGTGGAGTCTGTGGAGTGTGTGTTGATGTGAGTCCTGTGTGTGTGTGTGTGTGAGTCTGTGAGTGTGTGTGTGTGTGAGTGTGAGTCTGTGAGTGTGTGAGTTTGTGAGTCTGTGAGTGTGTGTGTGTGTGAGTCTCACCCGTGTCCTGAGTCAGTGTGTCTGTGTGTGTGTGTGTGAGAGAAAGTGTGTGAGTGTGTGAGTGTGTGTGGGTGAGTGTGTGTGTGTGTGTTTGTGTGTGTGTGTGTGTGAGTCTGTGAGTGTGTGTGTGAGTCTGTGAGTGTGTGTGTGAGTCTGTGAGTGTGTGTGAGTCTGTGAGGGGTGGTGGTGTGAGTGTGTGTGATTTTGTGTGTGTGTGTGGTGAGTTCTGTAGAGGTTTGTGTAGTGATTTTGTGAGTCTGTGTAAGTGACTGTTTGGGTGTGTGAGTCTTGTTGAGTAGTTGTGAGTCGGTGAGTGTGTGGGGTCCCGTGAGTGTGTGTGTGTGTGAGTCTGTGAGTGAGTGTGTGTGTGTGTTTGTAGTCTGTGAGGGAGTGGTGTTTGTGTTAGTCTGTGATGAGCGTTTGTGTTTGTGGAGTCTCTTGTGTTTGTGTGTGTGTGTGTGTGAGTCTGTGAGTGTGTGTGTGTGTGTGTGTGTGTTTGTGTTTGTGTGTTTGTGTGTGTTTGAGTGTGAGTGTGAGTGTGTGTGTGATGTGTGTGTGTGTGTGAGTCTGTGAGTGTGTGTGTGTGAGTCTGTGAGTGAGTTGAGTCTGTGTGTGAGATTGATTCTGGGAGTGTGTGTGGTGTTTGTTAGTCTGTGAGTGAGTGTGTGTGTGTGTGTGTGGTGAGAGTGAGTGTGTGTGTGTGTGTGAGTCTGTGAGTGAGTGTGTGTGTGTGGTGAGGTCGTGATGTGGGGGAGTCTTGTGAGTGAGTGTGGAGTCTTGAGTGTGTGTGTTGAACTGTGAGTGTGGTGTGTGTGAGTCCTGTAAGTGTGTGTGTGAAACTGTGAGTGTGTGTGTGAAACTGTGATTGTGTGTGAGTCTGTGAGTGGTGTGTGTGAGTCGGTGAGGTGTTTGTGAGCTGTGTGTGTGTGAGTCTTGTGAGTGTGTGTGTGAGTCTGTGAGGTGTGTGTGTGAGTCCTGTGTGTGTGAGTCGGTGTTGTGAGGTGTGTGTGTGAGCTGTGTGTGTGAGTCTTGTGAGTGTGTGGTGTGTGAGTCTGTGGTGTGTGTGTGAATTCCTGTGAGTGTGTGAAGTGTGAGTCGTGATGTTTGGAGTGTGATCTGTGATGTGTGTGTGAGAGTCTGTGAGTGGGTGTGAGTCCTTTGGTGTGTGGTGATGTGTGTTTTGTGTGTGTGTGTTGAGTTTTGGTTGAGTTGGGTGTGTGTGTGTGAGTCTGTGAGGTGGTGTGTGTGTGGTGTTGTGTGTGCGTCTGTTGAGTGTGTGTTGTGTGGGGTCGGTGAGTTGTGTGTGTGTGTGTGTGAGAGAGTCTGTGAGTGTGTGTGTGTGTGTGATTCTGTGGGTGTGTGAGTCTGTGTGTGTGTGAGTGTGTCTGTGTGTGTGTGTGTGAGTCTGTGAGTGTGTGTGAGTCTGGTGTGTGTGTGTGTGAGTCTGTGAGTGTGTGTGAGTCTGTCTGTAAGTCTGAGTGTGAGAGTGTGTGTGAGAGTCTGTGTGTGTGTGTCTGTGTCTGTCTGTATGTGTGTGTGTGTGTGTGTGTTTGAGAGTCTGTGTGTGTGTGTGAGTGTGTGTGTGTGTGCGATCTGAGTGTGTGTGTGTGTGTTGCGTATGTGATTGTGTGAGAGTGTGTGAGTGTTGAGTGTGTGTGTGTGTGGTGAGTTCTGTGTGTGTGTGATGAGTCTGTGTTGTGTGGTTTCTGTCTGTGAGCCGTGTGTGAGTCTGATTGTGTGTGAGTCTGTGTGTTTGTGTGTGTGTGTGTTTGAGTGAGTGAGTGAGTGATTGTGTGTTTGAGTGAGTGAGTGAGTGTGTTTGAGTCTGTGTGTGTGAGTGTGAGTGAGAAGAGTGTGAGTCTGTGTGAGAGAGTGTGTGTGTGTGAGTCTGTGTCTGAGTGTGTGTGTGTGTCTGAGAGTGAGTGAGTGTGTGTGTGTGTGTTAGTGTGTGTGAGAGAGTGTGTGTGTGTGTGAGTCTGTGTGTTTGTGAGTCTGTGTGTGTGTATTCGATTTTGTCTGTGAGTGTATGTGTGTGTGAGAGTCTGTGAGGTGTGTGTGTGTGTGTAGAGTCCTGTGAGTGTGTGTGAGTCCTGTGTGTGTGTGTGTGTGGTCTGTGAGTGTGTGTGTGTGTGTGCTGTGTGTGTGCGTGCTGTGTGATGTGTGTGTGTTGGTGTTTTGTGTGTGTGTGTGTGTGTGGTGTGAGAGAGTGTGTGTGTGAGAGTCTGTGAGTGTATGTGTGTGTGAGAGTCTGTGTGTGTGAGCTGTTTGTGCAGTCTGAGTGTGGTGATGAGTCTGAGTGTGTGTGATTCTGTGAGTGTGTGTGTGTGAGTGTGAAAGAGAAAGAGAGTGTGTGTGTGTGTATGAGTGAGTGAATGAGTGTGTGTGTGAGTGTGTGAGTGTGTGTCTGTCTGAGTCCTGTGAGTGTTTTTGTGTGTGTGTGTGTGAGAGAGAGTGATTTTGTGTGTGTGTGAGAGAGAGTGATTGTGTGTGTGTGAGTCTGAGTGTGTGTGAGTGTGTGTGATTGTGTGTGTGATTGTGTGTGTGCGTGTGTTAGTCTGTGAGTGTGTGTGTTTTTGTGTGTGTGTGTGAGTGTGTGTGTATTTGTGTGTGTGTGAGTGAGTCTGTGTGTGAGAGTCTGTGTGTGAGAGTGTGTGTGAGTGTGAGTCTGTGAGTGTGTGAGTTTGTGAGTCTGTGAGTGTGTGTGTGAGTCTGAGTGAGTGAGTGAGTCTGAGTGAGTGAGTGAGTCTGTGTGTTTGTTGAGAGTCTGGAGTCTGAGTGTGGGGGGTGAGTCCCTGGGATTCTTTTGTGTGTGAGTCTGTGAGTGTGTTTGTGAGTCTGTGAGTGTGTGTGAGTCTGTGGAGTCTGTGTTTGGTGTGTGTGTGTGTGTGTGTGCGTAGTGTGAGTGTGCGAGTGTTTGTGTGGGGGGGGGGGTGCGTGTGCGGGGGCGAGTGTGGTGAGTGATTGTGAGTCTGTGATTGTGTGTGTTGGGTGTGTGTGTGATTGTGTTTGTATGTGTTTCTCTGTGTGTATAAACCATGACACCCTTTTATACATAATACACCTCTTTTAATTATTTTTTTTTTACGATATTGTAATATTTCAATGTTTATTATATATATATCTATAAAATCACATTCATTAATAATAGATAAATTGCTTTATTAACATATAAATTATAAAATTCAATAAAATATCTGATGTTTTCAGTATTTATAAATCGCGTGTTGTAACGTTTGTTATATTATAGGATACTAGTTTGCTTTATATATCGCTTCACATGATCACACATTTCACGTATTATGGCACATTTAGATATATATATAATTTAGGTACTATTATCATTTTTATTAATATATTTTCTGTGGGTTTTAATTTTAGTTAAAGTTTTAGTAATTTTGTTTTGTGTTTTTGTCATTTTTATTTAATTTTTTTTCAAATATCTGTATATAGTGTATTTCACTTTTAGTTTAACTAAATGTTGCCTTGTCAAACAGCCAAAATCAAATAAGTTTGAGTTTTTTCTTAAATGCATTTCATTTTATTTCAAGCTTAGAAGATGTTGTTTTGTCTGTTTTGGTTGACTGAGATGTTTCTCTCGCTGAAACCAGACACGCTCTCGTTTGTGTGATCAGAGCAGTGTTTATGCAGGAAGCTGCTGTTGCTATGGTGACGGTGTGATTCTGATCCGGTTCTTCAGCTGTGTTCGGCATAAACACGTCTCTGGCCCCGCGTGCATTGATCTGCTTAACCCTCGGACGAGAGCTGAATGTGTGCAAGATTGTGAGGTCAGAGGTGAGGGTGTGACCTTTGACCTCTTATGAACTTCAGAACAGTTTGAGCTCATCTGGAGCTCTGGGTATGTGACCGTCGGGTTATCAGAGTTTAGCATTTACATGACGAGAAAGCATTCAGAAGACGTGTGCTGAACATAAAGGTTGAGAAATGGAGAGAAAAGCAATCGTAACGATAGTAATAATTAAAATTATTTTATGAAAAAAAAATCTAAATTGTTTTTATTTTAATATTATTAAAGTGTGTGCTCTGAATAAAAAAAAACTATATGGTATGTTTTACTATTATTCAATTTTAGTGTGTGCTCACATTTATTTTATTTATATTCCCTATTATGTTAAAATAAACATCTTTTAGTAGGGTATTTATTATTTGTATAAGAATATCCCACTTCAAACTCGGCAACACATATTTTTCCTTTCTCCTAAACCAATAATTTAAAAAAAGTTGCCTTATTTAGTGCTCATCCTAACTAAATGAGAACTCTTGCGGTATAATATTTATTTCATTAGTTATAACAGAATATATTATATATATAGGAACGATAATGTAGAATAGGATCACTTAGTATTATGATCAACATCGATCCTATTTAACTATTGATTCTTCACTAACTAAATGTATCAGCCCCGCTACACTTGTTTCTTTTCTTTTTACTTTCACCCCCCCATCAGCAAACTTGTAAGAGCCGTGAATTTTTGGGGTTTAAGTGTTTTTTGCGGTGTGGGAAGAAAATGTTTTTCAATAGCATACATTTGGACATAATATATGACATGTAGTTAAATTTAGTATACATTTAAGTAAAAAAGAAAGATTTGACCAGAAAGGATTTTAGATTTTTTTGCTACTCATCCAACATTGTACAAAAAATTATCATGTATCTTTTTGTGTTTATGGATTACTCTTTTGTATGTGTTTGCCCGACGATGTGATGTGGTTTTCACCAAGGTTAACTTATATTGAAGGTTTAACATTCAAGACATTGAAGCAGTCATAGACTTAAAAACACATTCTGTTTATTATTCTTCTTTGGTTGATTGAATATCATTCGTCCGTTTTATGGTATAAGTGACAGCTGCATCACCTTATTTAATTACGGTACTGACGGTTGTTGGTTTCAGACTCGGAGGAGTCGTCTCCACCGACGGCGGCGCAGCTCAGATACAGTGAGTTCACGTCTCTCTCGGCTCTCTCACTCATTCACTGATGTTTCTCTCAGCTCTGGATCTTCTGCTTTCTAGTTCTGCTGCACAACGCCATTCCCTTCATCGGCTTCGGCTTCCTGGATAACGCCATCATGATCGCCGCCGTGAGTCACCTCAACACAATATAGAGTTCTGCAGGCCAGAATTACGAGGAAAACAAGCCAGAAAGAGAGAGAAAGAAGTCAGAATTACGAGAGAAAAGTCAGAATTAAGAAAAAAGTCAGAATTGTGATAAAAAGT
>JADLZN010000872.1:0-17010 GCA_018155175.1 Sinocyclocheilus anophthalmus | reverse complement strand
CGTCTTTAGAGAACAGTTTTAATATTATAAACTGCAGTTTACTTTAATATTTTACAGTGACTAAATGTTAGACAGATAGAGGCTTTTAAAATACAGTACTGGAGGTGGCTTTTGAACCATCCAATCAAAAGAGTGAGTTCGCGTTGCTGTGTTTAATTCTATGGGATGCTGTATTGCGCTAGAGTACAAACACAAATAAATTGATACTGTTTTGCTCACAAACCAAGTTTGAATGTCCCCGCGTATCTCCACCAAAACTGTAAGGGTTTTTATTATTTATTAGCTCTAAAAAGGGGAATATTTATGATGAATTATAACTGGTTATGATTCATAATAAATATTTAGATTATATCTTCGAATTAAATGTAGCAGAATCAATATTACAATTATATGATCTGTCCGTCCACCGAGCAGACAAAATAATAATTTATCAATTCAAAGAAAGATTATTTTCCTGGCCAAGGAAGAATAAACTGTCCTTCTTTGTACAGTGCTAGCAGTAATTCTTAGCAAAATGTAGCAAGGGTTCACATATTCATTGACTTCGAATTGTGAGCAGGAAACAGAGACAATCAGTTGTGAATATAAGTGATTTAATAAATGAAACTATATCTAATATATAACTAACTAAAACATATATACACAGAATGAAACAAAGTAAGGAAAAGGGAGAGAATAGAAAAGAATGGCAGTATTTCAAATCACTTAACCACAACCTTTGAAAATAATCAAAGAATCCAAAAATCACCTTAAAAAAGGACTGAAACTTAAACACGCATCTAAATAATCTTAAGCAGTTACTTGCATTGGTTTCGATCGCTGAACAAGAGTCCTGATCTTTTTATGGTGGTATGTATAACGGTCTAGAGTTCTTTGTGACGTTAGTGAGGAGGAAGCGAGGTCAGCTGGAAGTTTGTACTTCTGGTACACTTCCCCATGCCCCCCCCCCACGCCAACGCCCCACCCAGTCACCAGCCAGAGACTAACGTTACTTGAAAGTAAAAACTGCCGGAAAAGGAAACTCAAGAGGAAGGTCTTGAGAGTCTTGGAAGGTGTTGTCTCAAACGAAGAAGAAGTTTTCTGAGCCAAGTTTATTTTGGGCTAATCGTTTTTGAGAGTTTGTTGTTTTTTTCCCCCCTATTCTGTGTGTTCTGACCAATGAGAGACATGGATTTTGAGCAGAAGAATTTTCTTTGTCTCTTGTTTTATGGCTCATTTACATGCTTTATGGCTGGTCTGGAATATCCGTAGTTTTAACCCAAAATATAGTGCGAGTCATATGATGTATACGTTTTTCACCCCCCAAAAAACCCAATCACATACTGTAGTCTGTCCGAGGAATGAAGAACAGGTGACATTGATACCAAGAAACAACCATTTGGTATAGATTAAACCAAAGATACATACATAAACCTGAATATCAGTGTTTATGGCTTTAACTAATACAAATAAAGAGTGGTAACTCTATCTAGTCGAACAAGGGAATGTACACACCACATGCATATACCAGATACAATTATAACTGATTAATTATAGTCTAAAATAAAGAAATGTCTTTATGTGTGAGTGTGTGTTAGTTTGGGTGTGTGTGTGTGTTTTCGTTTGGCCATTCACAGCTCTAAGTGGAATGTTTTTGAACTAAGATTCCAGGATTCTCGTGGGGGCTGGCTCTAATCTTCTTTGACGGCGAAGAACCATCTGGCAATTTAAAACCCAAATACGAACGTAAAGTCTCTGACCAGAACTATAATTTATATGCAAATGTCAAAAGACTAAAAGGGTCTCTTAAGCCATAAAACCCCAAAGATCATGCATGATCCTACGCAGACGCTACAGCATTTTAATGTTAACTTTCATTCATAAATTCATGATAACACTTCCAGTGAAGAAGTCCATTCAGTTGTCCTCTCACCTCAAAATCTACAAACATATTTGTTTTGGACTGTTTTCACTTGTAAACAGTGAGTGATCTGTATGTATTTCTCTCCTGATTCAGATGAGATGACTTTTTCACTAGAGAAAGCAATATTATGAGGACTTGTATTTAAGACGGAAGGAACCGTTTAAGTTAAAAACATCTTACTGATGGATTTGTTTATTACAAACATGCAGCTTTTTACATCACAATACAATACTGGACTGGAGTATGTGGATGAATTTGATTATTGTGATGTTTTTATCAGCTGTTTGAACTCTCGCTCTGATGGCACCCATTCACTACAGAGGATCCATTCATAAACAAGTGATGAAATGCTCAATTTCTCTAAATCTTAATCTCTAAATATGTTCACATGCAAGAAACAAATTCATCTGCATCTTGGATGGCCATTTCTGGATCATTTTTGGGTGAGCTATTCCTTTAAAGCTCAAGTTCTGTTAGTTGTAATGTACAAGAGTCACCAGACTGTTATTAATCATTTATCCTTTTGTGTTCACAGATGAAATAAAGTCAAGATAGGTCAACGACAAGAGGGTGAGTAGAAGATTTTTTTATTTATTTTTTTTATCGGGTGAATTAATCCTTTCATAGCCTTAATGACAGGAAGCAGTAGCTACTCAAAAGAGCCAGGAGTCAGGTTTCCTACTAACATGTCAAATGATAATCTACAAGCATTTTACACTAGCAATCAGCGTTTACTTTGGTGCTGAAAAACTGCACCAATAGCGCTGTTGCTGTCTAAAGACGGACCCTCAGTAAGAGAGGATGGCGTCAAGGTCATTTGAGGGTAACGGTGTACACTGACACTACGCGCTCCCCAAAGGAAGCCATATTTTGCACAATAATCCTATTGATACAACACAATCAAATGCTAAAAGCTTTAATTTCCAAACCAATGCATGACGTAACGGGCACCCTCTTGCAGCATTAGTGTAATAGCCTAGATAGTAAATGATACATTATGCGCTAATTCTCATAATCATTATCTCGCGCTTCCATACTAAACCCATTACAAAACGACAATGCGGATTCCTCTGCAAGAACGCCCATCAGCCTAGGCAAGACACTGCTATACCGGCAAGCACGCAGTCAGTGACACGGATAATAAACGAATGATGCGAGCTGTTGTCCCTGGCAATGGGAATACGGCTGCTGCACGTCCCTGTAACACTCCAATAATACACATCCATGCGCGGAGCACAAATTAAGGCAATAAAGCATAATAATCTGTTTGAGTCGCAGGCATTGAAGAAATAGGAACGGTCCGCTTTAACGGTATGCAATTATAGACCGAAAGTGCAACGTCGATAAGATATTTTGTGGCAATGGGGGCGAGAGGGAACACACAGTACTATTGATCCCTGCACTAATGGGTCGCCCGGATGTGTTTGTATTCCATTCGAGAATTTTAAAATCTTATATAGATGGTGATTTATGACATAATATGGCATATTACATGCTGTTTCCTACAGCAGATGTCCAATTCTAAGTTACTGGAGGAATAAAAACGAATAAACAGACTTATCAGCTAATGCAATAAACACATACGTACGCATCGTTTTAACTACCTGATAGCTCAGCATGCTCTCCTGGTCGCTGTTTTCGGCAGGCATGGTTAACTCCGTTTTAAAGCAGTCAAAGGTGCGTCGATTGCAGCTTCCACAGCAAGACGCGGATCAGATTAGCAGTTCCTATAGAGAAACTCCAGATCACTTGATGCATACACGGTTAGAGCGGGAGGCATGAAGTACTCTTGATCCTGTATCAAACTAACATTGAGATCTACACGCGCATTCGCCCTGTCTATACTTTAATGATGTTGTTAGGCGCGCGCGCTCTCCAGGACATGGAAAGAGGTACTGACTGTGGCAGCATCATATGTCGTCCAGCCAATCAGAGAGCTCGAAACGAGACTGTTGCTGAAGCTGTAATTCGATTGATGCGGTTTTGCACCTATACAGGAAAGTGCCAGAAATAGTTTAGAGGTTCTGCAAATCATGAGAGCGAAAATAATGTGAATAACATCTCAAGTGATGTCTGCATAAGGTCATGTTGTATATTGATACGCTAAGTACTACAGTTATTAGAGAAAAATCATGATAGTGACTAAGTAAGCTACTTTCAAAGCCACACATGCTGTAATTGATTAGTGAACAGCGGTTTTATTTTTGTGATAAGTGAATAAACGTCATTATCAAGCTACTCGTTGAAATTTCATTTAGTTCAGTTATTTTTGCGCTATAAATGTCTACATATATATGTAAATCATTTATGTTGCTTATTTAGATTAAATAATATAAATAATAAATAATTAAATAAAGGTTTACCCAAAAATAAATAAGATGATTAAATACAAATAATGTAAGTAATTATTTTCTCTTCTGCTAGCACATAGAAATTGTAAAGACAATATAAAACCATGGGTGTTTTAAAATTCACGCTTCAATCTGAAGCGTAGCCTAAACTAAACTCATCCAACTCATTAATCCTGTCATAACCTTTCTTTAAAACTGTAGCATACATTGCCAATCTAGTGTTTTCATATGTGACAGACGTCTTACATAGATGACTCATTCCAAAAGTCCAATAAGGGGACAGGTAATCACAATAAAACATAAATCCAGAGGCGGAGACAAAGTACTCCATTTACTTGAGTGAAAGTACAGATACTGATGGTCAAATATTACTCCATTACAAGTTAAAGTTGTAAAGACAGATTTTACTTAAGTAAAAGTACAGAAGTAATTGCTTTTAAAAGTACTTAAGTACCAAAAAAAAAAAACATTTTTTATGTCAATGCACTGTTTTATGTACGTAATAATTGCAATACTTCTGAAGCAACTTACAATACATTACACTTACTGAATACACTGACTAGCTTGTAGTATCTTTGGAAAGAAAGAGCTTTTAGAACGTTAAAAACCTATGGAGGAGAAAAAAAATGAAACACCAATTATCCACCCCCCCCCCCCACAAACGCAGGATGGTAGCGATCTCACAGCTTTGACAGTGTGTGCACAAATCTATGTGTAGCCATTCATCCACATTTTAAACAGAGTGGACAGTGAAATCCTGTAAATACATAGTGATAAGGAAGAAAAAAAAATCAAAACTGCTTTAAAACCCAGCAACACAACAGTAGCTGTACAACTTTACAACAGCAAAACTGCTTTAACAAAAAATCAAAACAGCAAAACAGCAAGACTTATTTGACAACAAAACAAAAAATTAAAAAATGCTGTCTAATCGCTCTCGCTGTACATTGATGTCACACACAGAACGGTCTGTGCCAGTGCGCTTCAAGTCCCAAACTATTGTGTTTTTATTAGGAGGGGTGAAACAAGTTTACAGAAAGTTTAGCTAAATCAGACAATATTGTGTGTAATGTATACTACAATATTAACTTATTATTATTGAATTGTAAATAAATATCACATTCACTACTGGTCAGTGTTAAAAAAAAATGCTGGGAAATCACTATACGTAACCCTACAAGAGTGATTACTGATAAAACTGTCTGAAAAAAAAAAGAAAGTCACGTTTTAGAGAAGAAAAAAATCACCCAATGACTTTCAAAGCTGCTACAAAGTAACGACTTTCTACTTCGAGGAACTTGATAGAAATAGTGGAGTGAAAAGTACAATATTTGACTTTCAAATGTAGTGAAGTTAAAGTCATAAGTTCCCAGAAAATATTATACTCAAGTAAAGTACCGATACTCAAAAAATGTACTTAAGTACAATAATCAAGTAAATGTACTCCCTTACAAAAAATGTCCGTGTGGTAATCCTGTGGGAATGCAGCAGTACAAACATAAAATTACCACACAACAAATGAGCAGAGCTAAATATGACAGGATTACCACAGCACTTTCTGTTGTACAGTATCACAAGAATTTACCATTAGATGCTGTATGTGGTTTTTCTGTTGTTTTTGTGTGGTAATAACAACACATCTGAACAGAGCTAAATATGACAGGATTACCATAAAACTTTCTATTTACCAAGAATTTACTACAATAATCTGTGGCATTTTTTGTTGGTTTTGTGTGGCATTTCCAAAATAGTGACATAACCGGCAGAGATATAATGCTGTAGGATAGTATAAATTACAGTAATGTGATCTTTCGAAGGCTAGACTTACATAATAAAAAATATTTTAATAATATTATATTATATTATTATATCTATAAAATAAAAATATTTGAACAGTTAATGACAGTTTGGCATTTTATCATACATTAATTCAGATCTTATAGTAGCTACTATAATATCTGAATTAATGAATGATAAAATGCCAAGCTGTCATCAACTGTTAAAATATTTTACAATAAAAATAAGCAGAAGCAAAGGTAATTATGATATGACAGGATTACCACAGCAGGTTTTGTTGTACGCTATCAAAGGAATTTACCATTAGATACCATATGCGTTTTTTTCTTTCTGTTGTTTTATGTGTGGTATCACCAATGTATTGGAGCAGAGCTAATTATGACAGGATCGCACAGCACTTTCTATATAACAAATATGTACTGTAACAAATACAATCTGTGGTAATTCGTGTGTGTGTGTGGTATTTCAAAAACAATGACCTTGACATAAATAATGTGATACTATAATAAATCTGAATTTAATACACAATTAAAAAAATGCTGAGCCATTATGCAATTCATGACAAATGTTTTCAATGCCTATATAACAATAACAGCAATAGCTATAATGTAATGCTAACACTGACATTTCTTTGAAGACATCCTGAAAAATAGGCCTAGTTAGCATGCATTAACTATACTACAGTCAGTTATTATACATAAAAGGTCAAATATTACACACAAAAAAAAATATTGTACACACCATGCCAGGGTTCACAGGCATCTATTTTAGACCTTTCAGTTCCTTAGTCAGATTCTACTGTGTTCACAATTGGAACAACAAATAAACCATCTTTGCATGAAATCAAAAAGCACTTTCTTTTCAGGTCTTTTGCAGATTTAGCTCTCATTTCATTTCCAAAGGAAACTCTGTGTGTAAAACCTACAGAACTGAAGCCAATCTGAGCATCTCTGAAAAATATATGTGAATCAGTGGCGAGGCTTGAATACAGAACCATTAAAGAAGTACTGCAGTCACACTGACAAACCTCTTCACATGTCACACACTTTGGTGAAAGAATGCGTTTTAAAATGCCAAATGTGCCATCACAAAATTCAGCCACACAATTGCATCTCCGGTCTGATGGGGAACTGTTCTCCACTGCAAATAAGTTCTGACCAATTAATACTTTGCTGTGGTAAATGCCTTGGTCAACACCTTTCCCCAGGAGTCGCTTTAAAGCCAGCATATGTTGTACAGGCAACTGTTTCGCTACACCTTTACAGAAAAAGGTGAAGATATCCCTTTTAAAAGATTTCTGTGGGAGAACACTGCTGCAGTTCCAGAGTTTCTCAATGTAGCTGACCACAGTTGGTGATGCGTCATTTGCTGCTTTTAGCATTTTGGGGATTCTTCTCCATAGTAAAAAGGATTTTGCTATTTGGATGGGTACATGCTGAGTTCCATGGAAGAAACCCAGCAATTTCCTGTTGTTGGACTCAAAAGGAAAGGCAGATGCAGCCCAAAGGGGTCCCCAGCTATACACACTGCTGGCTAAATGTGTCAGCTGATGCACATTAAATGAGATGTGCCGTTTGCCATAAAGCGTTTCAGCATATATGACAAACTTTTTCAGCATCAAGTCAGCTTTTTCAATCAGATGTTTTGGCACTCTGGGCTGCAACAGAATGTGGAGAGAAAAGCAGAGAAGGCACCAGTGTTGATAGAATTTTGTGGGGAGTACACCCATAAGAACAAAAAGAGAATAATACAAGAGGAAAGACTTCCACTCTGTGGCTTTCCAGAACTTTCTTTCTGACAATGAGCGTGGTGCCCGGCTTATCTCCCTTGGAGGTTTCATCTCGAGTAGCCTAGAGTCAAGTATTTTTGTGTGTCTACCAAGGTACCATGGACACTGATTGTATTGTGGATCGAACCATAGAGTGGCCCACTGCCTAACCACACCTAGCAGCACGCAATGCATGTAGTCAGGTACAAAACCTTTCACTATGTTGAACAATGGCAAGAACAAAAGCTGACAAGGACCACGGATACCATTTACGGGAGAACGATTTGCAGCAATAGCATCATCTTCCCACTTTTCTTGTGACCTCGGCTCAGGCTCAGGGACACTGTATGGATATACACGCACCAACCCAGCTCCTTTCTCAACCATTTCGCCAGGATGGAGACACCAGTCACAACCAAATTTACCATTAAACTGAATGGAATTTTTCAGCCTGGGCCGTGCAGCTGCATCACAAGCACTAGTGAGTAAAAATGCTCGGGAGGTAGCAGGTGTATTTGTGACAGGATTTTGCCAGGTAAAGCCCTGTGTGGAAAGCATCTTGGCTTCCTCAATAACAGGAGTGAACATTGTAGTCATATTTGGTGATGACCGTCCAAACCATAATGCCATGCAAAGAACATGTTTTTTTCGGCTTTCAGATGGCAGTTCATTGACAACACATTGCAAAGGCCAGATAGAATACCCTGATGATTCAAAAACTGGAACACCATCACAGTTCCAAAGAAGAGTTAGATCTGTCTCACTTATGTTGTTTTCGATCATTGTTTGCCGCATTTCACTACCATCGAAAATGTCAGAGACTGCATCATCACTGTAACAGAAGTCTGTTCGGGACACAGTCACCCGCCCCCCAGCAGTTGTTGTTGTTGCAAAAGTCAGAATTGTCGAGAGGTGCTCTTACGGCTTGATAGATGGCACAGTGGTAAAAAGAATGAAAGAAAGGTTTCCATTTTTTTGTGCAAAGTAGTCAAGATCATACTTGAATGGACGAGTCAGTAGTCCTACACAACCCTCCCAGATTCTCCAATATACTCGTGCAAGATGGACAATAAAATGCCAGTAGGCCATTGCACCATGCAACACTGATTTAGAGTCCGATGTTCAGAATCTATAGGTAGAGGAATATGGGGATGCAGACATCCAGGCATTCAATTGTATTCAAGCAAGAAGAGATAAGGGATCGTTGACGAAGAGCTGCCTTTCGCTGTAATCTTTGTGAGCAGGAGAATATAATGACGTAAGGATCATCAGGATTTGCCTGTACTCTGATTCATATGGGACACACAAAATTGGGGTGATCACTAATTTTTCACGGGAAAACAAACCTAAAAGTGTGCATTTCATATCATCAATCATCATCCGTCATGCAAATGACCATTAACAAACCCCGTAACCTCAGCATCAAAACAGGACAGTAGTTTAAGTAAAAAAAAAAAAAAAAAAGTAAAAAGTAAGGTATGGTAAACTGAACACTCAGTTGATAAGGAAAATGGCTTCAGACTCAAAGATAACCCAAAATCCACCCCCCCCCACGCCCCCCCCCCCCCCACACGCCCCACCCCCCCCCCACCCCCCGCCCCCCCACCCCGAGCCCCAAAAATACAACACTTGTACCTTTGGAGACAAAAGGAAAGCGGATTATTAATCATTGTACTAAAAGACTAAAAGCATTCAAATAGGACAGTTCGTTTCATGTAAAACTTTAAGATCTATAGGTGGACACCCCCCCGGAATGGAACTGCGTGGGTTTAGGTGAATGTATTTGAAATGTAAATTACACTGAAATGATTGGTTGAGAAATTTTAAAATAAAAAGTCACAGAGTGTGATATTGCCACCCACCTCCCCACCCCACCCAAAAATATACACAATATTTAATTTATTATTCTTTATATATTTTTTGGAAGTTTACATGGTTTTATTTACAACATAACTTAATTTGGACATGGGAATTCTATTGATTTATATTTCTGAACAGTAAGCAGTTTAAACAAGCCAAAAAAGTATACCACATACACATGTATGTAAATGTTTTAGATAAATAAGTATTTACATTTTTTGCAGTAAAGAGTCCTATAGTGACAAGTTAAAGGTACACTTATAACACGTTTTTGTTTCTGATAGTACTCCTTCTCTCAACTTAAATGTACCTCATAGTTCCCACTCAAATGTCCTGTTTCCAGGTCTTCCACAATTAGCTCCTCAGCCTCACAGTCATCCTGAAAGTGAAACATTTCAAATAACAAAGCAGTAATGGCATATAATCTGCCAAAACGTATATACTATAATGAATAATGTTATGGTTTATTACCTCATTTGAGCCATCTCCAGTCTCTTCCTCTTCAGAATTCTTTGTGAAAATGAAGAGCGAAAGAAATGTTTAATATTTTTTATTTGTTTGCTGAAGTTATTATTGGTGATTTAAGGTATTAGGCTGGACAAAGAGGTGCACTTTTCTCAGTTTCATCACGATACAAATGGTTAAACTCTCCATGTGAGACATCACATTTTTATAATTTGTCTTAAATAAGATTTTAAGTATGCATGTCTGTCAATAAGAGATAAAGGCCAAACAGGTTATACAAAAATGTGTATATGTGAATAAAAGTCATATTTATAAGGAATTAGCCTACACATACAGGTAGATATACCTCATTATAAAGACCTTCATTGCAGCTGTCACATTCTGAACTCTCTCTCCTCGCATAATTTTCTGTCATTCCTTCCTCCTGTCCCCCAGAACCCTATAGAATAGACGCTATTTAGTACAGGGGTTTTCAGCCAACCCAGGGACCCCAAATTAAAAACAAAACAAAACCCTAGATTTTCTTGGTTACTCTTTAAAGTAACTTTCAATAAAAACAAAGAAAATTAAACATATGTTAAAGAAGATCTACAGCTCTCAATTTCATTCATAAAAATGTGTCACATTTAGCAGAGGATTGCTACAATGGAAAACAAACACTTTTCAAATTAAAATAGCTAATACACACAAGATTTGATTTGATTATATTAATTTAAAACAGCAAAAAGAGGGGCATTGCAACTGGGCCTAAAACACTCTGCCTGAATCTGATTTAATACGTCATTTTTCACTTAAATCAAACAAACAAACAATGTATAAATAAATAAACTTACCAATGTCAATCCTTGTTTATTCCAGTTGTGTCTTGTCTGTCTGGGCACAGTTACATCTGAATCTTTAAGATATTTTTTGTACCGTCCCCTCTTTTTGGGAGGCTCCATTTTGGTTTTTCATGTATCTGTATGTAAAGTTTGCGTTAAATAAGTCAATACATTAATTAATCAATAAATCTACATGATTATTATTATTATTATTGTTGTTGTTGTTGTTGTTGTATTTATCATTACTTTGATTGTAATTATCACCTACCTCCGCTAGCTGGCAGCAACACGCCACAGAAGAGCTTGCGCAGCGACTTTTCTGATTGGTGGATCTCGCTTTGGCGCACTTTCGGATTTTGAACGTTTTACGTCACAGCGTTTCTCAACTGCCATCCACCAGCTGGTTTTGCAAAGATGATGCGTTTCTGTTTATTTGATTTTTTCGAGGAGAATACGGTAGAAATAGGTCTTTCAAGCTACATCGACGAAACAGACATTCACGTCGAAACCTTAAATAAGGAGGAATGGGATTTCTCTAAAGAAGTACTCGTTAACTGGCCCACTGGGAGAAATCAGACATCTCAGTACGTTGCCAGAGTCCTGTACTTTGCTGGTAAGTAGCAACTTTACATTGCTGAAGTGCTTCTGCAATACTTTAATGTGCGTATGTTGTGCTAACGGTGTTGTATTTGTCAGTTTAATTAGCCGCCAATGTCCCCTCTACGCTGCGCTCGCGCAGAAGAAATAATGTGCCGCGCACAAGCAAAAATAAGTTGCGAATGAAATTGCAATGCGCGGGAAGTGAAATCAAATTACATAAGACAAAGAACAATGAAGAGCAATAAGCAACCACCACCCGGCCGGCGCCTGCCAGATAAACAAAAAGAGATAGCAGTATATAATTAAAAAAAAAGACTCCACTAGCGATGAATCCAATATAGATGTCTTTAGATTATATATCTGTCCGCTTATAGAGAGTTTTCTAGTAGAAACTAAGTTGTGCATGTTTTACAAGCGTTTTCATAGTATATGAGATAAAATTTGGGAAAATATCTGAGACGAGCGGTTTTTGTTCTTTCGCCCCTCGCCTCCTCCTGGTGCCCCCGTCCTCTTGGAGGTTGCCTGTCGCCTCGAGAGACCAGCATGCTCTGGCAGCCGGATGAGAGCAGCGTTGCGGCGCGGCTGCGCCCTTCCCCGCGTTGAGCTTCGACGAGAGTTCCAGGTTTGCCGCTCCCCCCCCCGACGAGTTCACGGTCGCTTTGTTAGAACACCCGAAATGTAATGGGTGCGGACGACATAGTCAAAATCGGAGAAGAAAACAACCGCAAATGATGTGTGAAATAAAACTTAATACTGTATAACAACAAGATTATATTTATATTTGAAATCTTAAACACAGGGACTTTACTTTGAGTTTTCAAAAAAGAAATACTAAAAAATTATCAAAAACAAATATTAAGAAGCACAACTGTTGGCCAACACGGATAATAATCAGCATATTAGAATTATTTCTGAAGGTTCATGTGACACTGACGACTAGAGTAATGATGCTGGAAATTGCTTTGCTTCATAGGAATAAATTACATTTAAAAGTATATTAAAATAGAAAACTTTTTATTTTAAATTGCAATAATATTTCACAATATTTTTTTGTGAAATAATATTCAGTATTTTTATCAAATAGTTACAGCCTTGATGAGCATAAGAAACTCCTTACATTAAACATTTTTGATCCAAACTTTGAATGGCAGTGTATTATACTTGTAAAAAAAAAAAAGCTTTCTAGGGGTACCTAAAAATGTACAATAATTTTTAAAAGTCACGGGTCAAATTAAATACAAATAGCACATTAATGTTAAAAGTTACACACTTTTTGTGTGCGCGCTGTAAGGTCTGGTATAAAGAATGTTTTTGCTCAAGTGGCCGAAATGTCCGCCCAATAGAGAAAAGTTTTGCTCAGCAAGAAAAAAATTAGAGGGAACATTGTTAGCCACGCGACAATATAACACTCTCTTTATATGCACAAGGCTGTTACAAAAGCCCATATATACAAAACTTGCTTTATTTTAAGAGCAATTTCAAAAGTAATAAAAAAAAGACCAGCTGTTCAGTGTTCATAAATTGGACACTGGGATTTTCTAAAAAGGCCCACCAGAAGAGCCATGGTCATGAACTGAAGTACTGGTGGGTCAGTATATAGCAGGTTTGCACTAATGAATCACGTACATATTGAGTTAGTTAGGGACAGCACTTACTATCTATTACATTGTATTTCCGAGTTAAACGAATAAAAAGTGCTTATGCACAAATCTATTTTTGTCCACTTTTGTACTTTGTAACTTACTTTGAAAATGTATTTTATGACAGGTGTCATAGATCGTCTGTTCCAGCTCTTGATTGATACTTTACATTGTTTTTACTTAAATGGTATTAATAATATGAAATCCTGATGATAATGTCAACCCTGTTGTTTACATTAAAATTTTTATCTTAATATAGAGTCACGCCTGGATGAAAACCTTCTCAAAGAAAGAGACCGATTAATTGGGAGGATTAAGCCTGGTGCTGGTGTGCCTGGCAAAAGAAGAATTGTAAAGCCAAAAAAACTGACAGATAATGTGACTGAAATTCCTGTCAGCTCAACCTTGGTAAGTACACTCATTTTGCCAGTCCTTAATATCCACCATAGTTTGCAACGCAGACGTATTTTAATATAAAGCAGCATAACAGACTAAAATAAATCAATGAATGTGAAACACTGGGATATTTTTAAACAACTTTAGTTCCACACAATGACATAATTAGGATTTAGTTTCTTGTTGTGTAATATTTCGGCTACGTATTTTTCTTTTTTCAGCCAGCAAAAGTAAGGAAAACCGAATCAAAACCTGGGCAGCATTTGATGCAGCAATTAATTAAACAGAGGTCTGAGAAAACACAGGCAAGTATAACCAAGCATTACGAGACAGGCTGCATGAGTGCGGCAAGCATGAACGGCTCGTCCGTGACGCATGGGGCAGAGAGGAGCGAGTATGAGAAGCATTCAGAGACACAGGCTGTGTGTGCGGTCTTCTGAATTGGGAATAGCAAACATGCATCAAGAGTGTAAACGGGCTGTACCACTGCATTTTTCGCTCCATTGACTACATTCATATGTGCGATGAAGGCGTCAGACCGGAACAACGCAAGCTCGTGCGCTGCGTTCCAAAGTTCAAGCTTGGTGAACTCTGACCTATGAATTCACATCACTGGAAGCTGTGTGACCAACAGCAGATTGATACGTCACAGCATGACCTCGTAGCTGAATTAAAAGAACATACATTTAAAACTGCAGTACTACAGCAAAGTGGAGTAAATTGTATATTTTTACATTTTAGATATATTACTATTCGTTATGTGTTGAATTTAGGTTTTTACAATGTTGACATCCGCACAATTTTAAGTGAAAGTGACATGTGGCCAAGTATGTTGACACATACTCAGAAGTACGGCTCTGCATTTAAACCATCCTAAGTGCACACACACAGCAGTGAACACACACACAGAGCAGTGGGCAGCCATTTTCTGGGCGGGAGCAGTTGAGGTTCAGTGCCTTGCTCGCTAAAGGGCACCCTCCGTCGGTGTATTAAGGTGGGTAGAGGGACGCGCTGTTACATCACTCCCCCCACCTACATCCCTGACAGGTACGAGACTCGAAACCCAAAACTTAGGTTGAGTCCAACTCTCTAACCATTAGGTTTCCCCACGACTTACCCACAACTTTTTGTTTTAGTTTATACTCCCGGATTTTCATTACTCCACAAACATGCATAATTTTTTTGGGAAAATCCTGTGTTCAAAAAAAAAAAAAACAGTAAATGTGTGAATTACTTATGCTTTTTTTAAAGGCACCTGTAAATGAATCCATTAATGACATGCATAGAAGAATAAAGGAGCTTCAGGATGACAACAAGCAGCTCAGAGATGAGCTTGAAAAATGCAGAAGACAAATTAATGTACAGAGATCCCTGGAGTCACTTCTTACAGGTATTTACATTTATTAATTTAACAATTTAATTTATAATCTAACAAACATTATAAAACTAGCAAGTACAATAGATGGTAGAAACTTTTAGATTTCTGTAAATTATTCTTCAAAATGTGGTTTTCTTTCAATGTGCAATTTTATAACAAGGAAAATACTGTGTCAAAATCTTGTTACAGAGATTCCTGGTCTTCTTAATGATATAAAAAGTCTTAGGGAGTCACAACCTCGAACTGAGGCTGAGGTAATCAATAACTTCATTTATAAGAAAGTTTTGGTTCTCAAATTTGATTTGACAAGTGGTCTAAGAGTGCATATTGATAGTTTCCACGTGATGTCACGCCCTTGTAGGAACGCCCATCTGGAGGGCAAAACAAGGCTTCCTGCCATTGACCGCCCTGTTTGTAGTGAGTACTAATGTAGTGAGACAGTGATATTAAAAGAGCCAATTCAATATATACTTTATTGATGATACATGCTATGTTCAGATCCCAGAGTATAAACGCAACATGCAGTTAACCATTTTTCATAGAAAACAATTATAAAGCATTATAGAGCTCATCTGCTTGCCTGTATATAGTAAGCATTATCAATGAGGTTTATACTGAATTAGATTTTTTTTATAACATCGTTTTAGTACATTAAGGCACAGAGATTTCCACACAAAGCGTTTTAGAATGTCCCGCTGTTTTTATTGATCAAAATACTGCAGCAGGTGCTGTATATCCAGATCAAAAGTGCCAAAGAGTGTTTTGAGAGGTGATTTTGAGGTGATCTAAACATTGAAACAGATAAAAAACTGACAGGCCTGTGCTGTAGTTCTGTGATGTTTTGCCCTCAAAGTCTCCACGCTTCTCACGTGACTGAAAACTATCAATAGAACACTGCTCCTGACTAAATCACTTTTGTAACATTAATAAGAAAAAATATATATTTAATTTACACAGTGAAGACCATGCAGTGTTTTTGATTAATTTATACAATGTAGCTTTTCTTATTGTAGTTTTTTATCCTATTGCTTTTAATTAGTTTCTTATTCTCATTTCATCACTCACTGTTTACTTATCTTCAGTGAACTTCAGTTTTTTATTCTTTTCTTAAGGCTTGTATTAGTTTTACGTGATATTGACACTGGTAACAAGAATTATAAAAATTCTGTGGTATCTGAAAAATGTTGATATCATAAAAACCTACTGGTTTTCTCCCAATAAGTTAAAATACAACCTATTAAAATAATGCTGTAAATAAGAATATGAAAAGAAAGAAGCTTTAAATAAATATTTTAACATGCGTGAATAAATCCAAAGACCCCAATAGATTTAAGTTTCACTTTCCATAATCAGTGACAGAGGAGCATCTTGGCGGCAGGGATTTAAATCTTTAACAAGACTCAAATTGACAGGCAGAGTGAAAGACAAAGTCTCAGGTTTCAAATTCTGTTCATCCATTGTATTGCAGTATTTAAACAATTTAAGGGGCCAGATGTTTCGCACGAGGAAAATGATCATGCTACTCCACATTAATACCACCGCTTCGGCCACCCAATTTAGTGATAAACCCCTTGCACCCCCACCTCTAAACATCCGAATGTAAGTTAAAAGAAAGAGTACAACTTACAATCCATAACCTGTCTCAAGTAATCCCTCAATCAGTGTTTCAGACGCACAAAGACATCAATATAATGGCTTGTAAACAATGTCACGTAACATCACAGTGACAGCGTCGGCGCTGTCGCAAGTCGGACACAATTTCTAACCGACATGCACTGCTTAAAGTCAGATGCAGTGCTTCAAAAACGTCAGTGCAACAAATGATGGTACATTCAGTTATAATTCCGTGAAACAGCAATCCTGTCTCTCATAGCCTAACTGTGCCAAATCAGTACTTACAGTGGGTACGGAAAGTAGTCAGACCCCCTTAAATTTTTCACTCTTTGTTATGTTGCCGCCATTTGCTAAAATCATTTAAGTTATCTTTTTTTCCTCATTAATGTACACACAGCACCCATATTGACAGAAAAA
>JADLZN010000871.1:0-30797 GCA_018155175.1 Sinocyclocheilus anophthalmus | reverse complement strand
GGAACATACAGGGTCAAATATCCAACAATTCAGTCTCTGTAAACATTATGGAAGTGAAATAGGTTGCAAATGCAGTTTCATTTTGACATAAACCACTGCAGCTCTTGGATTTTTGATGAACTTGGAATTTAGATATTTGTTTGTTAAACCTACACAACAAAAGTATGACTTAATTACGAATACAATCACTTTTACGTCTTTCTCAAAGTTTCTCCATGATTGGCCCAGAACTGTTAAAACCTCAGCTCAGGTGTCTCATTAAAACAAGGGAAGTTGTCTTCACTCACAGTATTGATTGTGTTTTGTTTAAAAGTGAGTCTAACGACCACTTTGATATGTAAATGATAATGATGAAGGGGTACTGTGAGGGTACATTAGGCAAAAAAAAAAGCTCGAAAAACACTGCCCTATCCTAACAATGGCCATGGCAAATGTACTGCAGTCACGACACTGTCCTTCTAGCTATTTCTGTGGTTTGTAGTTTTCCCTCACTTTGTGAGTTTCCAGTTGTTTTTCTTCACTGCCCACAAGTCTCCCACCACTAGAGTGTGTTGCAGAATTTAAAAGCTGATGGCTTTGACACAGTGGCAAGAGAAGAAACTAAACAAAGGGATAAAGAACTAGAGGAGGATTCTCTGATTCTCAGCCCATCTCTCTCTCTCTCTGTCGCTCTGTCTCTGTCTAGCGTTTTAGTCCTGTCAGCTAGCATGTTAATAATGCCATTAAGCCTCACATTTGCAGTCCGCACGCTCTCATGGGTCGACAGATCAAAGATGCAGTGTCTCAGCCACTAACAACAGACAATCTCACACATATCTACATGCTCTCACGCACACACACACACAGCCGCCTCATCAACCCATAGAGAATGCTAAGCACAGCAGCTGAGGAAACAGATTTTCCTGTTGTGTGTCTTTATTTATTTGTTTGCTTGACAGTTAGTTTTGCCGTGCACAACAAAAACCTGTCGTCTTGGATGATATTAAATGAGAGCATTTGGCGGCAGGTGTCGTATTACTGCAGAAATGCATATAGAATCTCGATGTTCCCTTGTATAGTGTATGGAGCAATGCAACCCTCTTATTTGGGATGTAATTCCGGGGAGGGATTTTAGGATAATAGTTTTATTTAGTGCGTGTGCATGTAATTCTGTAGTGAATAAATTCAAAGAAGAGAATTTGGAGTTAATCCAGCTTTAAACCTTTCCTCTATGCCTCTCTTTTTCTCTCTCGATCTCTTGCTTTTTTGTTTCTCGTTTCCCCCTCCCTTATCCCATTTCCTGTGGGAATGTTCTATCACTAAAAAAAACTATTTTATTTTTAAGGGGTTGTTTATCTGAATTAAAGAAAGCTTTATCTCACATCAAACAATTTTTTTTAGAGATCTCTAACCAAATAGTTTTTTTTTGTTGTTTTTTTTTTTTTTTTGTGAGTAAACTCCCATTCACACTCTGTTCTCTGAAATCCTCTCGAATAAGAAACTCAGGGATTTTAGATAGGAACAACGCAAGCCCTTCCCACCGGAACCCGTATCTAACATATGAAATATGAATGCAATTTCCATTCGGTGCATCCACTGAGCACGCAGAGATCTTTAAAACCTCTGAGTTTCTTAAATCTGATTTAATATCAGTGCTGTGCTTTCCGCAGAATCATCTGCAGAGGTGAAGTTATGTGATGTTATTATGAATTGTTAATTAATGTGCTTTTATTGTTGTCTCATCCACAGCTCAGAGCCCATGCAGTGGATATTAACGGAAACCAAATGGAGCCTCCTATTGATCTGTACATTTATGTCATTGACATGAATGACAACAGACCTGAGTTTAAGAACCAGGTCTACAACGGATCAGTTGCTGAAATGTCCAAACCAGGTACGTATCCACAATAAAAGTCATAATTGATAATTATGCTGTGATGATGATGTTTCACATTTCTGATGATGAAAATGACCGAAATCATCATTACTTATGACAGCACTAATATATTAACAATCAACATTAAGATCACTCCTAACTTTGTGCGAAGGTATATTATACCATATTTATTATTATTTGTTAATAATGTTTGTATTACTATTTGTTAATCATATTTAATGATGATGTGCAATGATATATTATATATATATTTATATTTTTTTTTTTTTATATATTTGTTTATTAATGGATTGGGTAGTATAATAAAAAAATAATTATTATATTATTAATATAATAATTATATTAAAATTATAAGATATAAATTTAATAATGGCATATTTATGAGGTGATGGATTATTATTGTATATTCCTACTACAACTTTATGCATGAGTTATTGTGCCATATATTATTGATTTATATAATCTTTAATTTATAAATGTGTGTATACACCACACACACACACACGAACATAAATATATATGCATATATATACATACACACACACATTTATTTATTAATTACTTTCTGATTTATGTATTAATAATATTAATTCTTATTTAAATTTTTTTATTTAATTATTATTTATATAATATATAAATTTGAAGATACTGTGTTTCTACATACTTCTTAATGTCGCACAAAGGTGGCCTAAATGCATTTACACAGAATCACAATAAACAAGAAAAAAAAGATATCTCGTATGCACAGAATTTTGATTATGGATTTGCATGCACCGCGGACAATAAACAAGATGTGCGCTGATTATTATTATTTGTTTGTGGTATGTGTCAAATTCTCATCACTATTATTGTACTAATTCAAGTCAAACAAGGGAATCTTTTTTTCATCAATCATCAAGGTTTTCCCTTGATGATTTATTGAATACCCCAAGTGAATCAGCCCTTACTATGAACGCTTCTTTGTGCTCTCTGACCCGGCTTTCCCATTGTGTCTAACAAACACAGGTTCAGTTTCTTTCTTTATTCTCCTCCTCTTTGGGTCAGTGTCGACTCACTGAGCAGCCAAAGCATAGACTGTGAGTCAGATTGTGTTCAACTTCTGTAATATTACGGCCCAGAAAGCTTACCTCTAAGGACAAAAATATACATTTTTATTTTGTTGAGCTCTCCACACAGAAAACTTGATTCTCATGGGAATTCAAAAACAAAGAGAAAAAAAGAACTGCACAATATTTTCTGTTTCCCTTCAGTAGAGCATGGGTCTGTTCCACGCCAAACAAGCTCTGTAAATCATCCATGGAAAACGGACTCATTACAGGCTGTTCCATTTTCCCTCTGCTGTCCATGCTGACATCCTCCATGTTTCGCTTGTATTAAAAACATGAAGTTCACGCAAATTCAAGCTAAACTCATCTCTAGGCTTTCATGAGACCCCAGTTAATCTCATTGCCTTGAAAATGGCAATGCCAATGTTGACCGTTGATATTCTGCGATCACAAGGATTAAATCACAGCAGATGTTTTGTATATTTTAAACATGAACGTTGAAAGAACATGTTTATCAGTTTAACTCACCAAGGGATGCTTGGACCAAACAGATGCTCATATCAGAGTGTCTCTGAAGTATTACAGCGGATTTTCCATCAGCTCCTGCACTACAGGCCATGTTCAAAGAGGAGCATGCAGGGAAGTGTCCTTATCACCAGCCGCAGATGTATGTGAACTTATCAGATCAATTCAACAGAGGGATCCATCTTTAAATTATACATTACTGATTTCATTGCCAACAAAATACCTATTTGGAGGTGTAGACACATAGAGTAATTAAATTGTGTCCATTGCTGCCTAAACACAAGTAATCACCCAATTACTGCGCATTTAGAAGACTGATCCAATTTAAGTTTAATCCAATTCAGCTGTGAATCAGACCTGGATCAAATTAAACTGTTTTGTGTGAATCCAGTAATTTTTCCCCCTCATAATTGTTGATTCATTGGCATGACTGCGAACAATACAAGTAAGAAGTAAAGTAATATTATTTTGTTCTTCCTGTCAAGTCAAGTCAGCATTTATTTTCCTTAAAAAAGGTTTGTACAAGTGGGAGCAAAATTCTCTTACAGGTTCTGGAACTCATTTTTACTTAAAACTACTTTATTTAAAATTATATGACATGCACAGATTGTCTTCATTAATATTTTATTATAGGACAAACATTGGTTATTCAATTTTCTTTTGAATTAATCTTTCTTAATAAGAACAGGAACGTCTCGGTTACATATGGTAACCCTCGTTCCCTGAAGGAGGGAACGGAGACGTCACGTCGGATGACCGACGAATTGGGATCTCGCTTAGAGAGACCAATCTACTTCGAGTGTAAACTAAACGAGCCAATGCACATTGGCATGCGATTATTGCATCCAGCTGCTGCTGATCACAGCGTGAGTTTAAGTAGGCAGCAGGTGCAGCGCATATCAGGTTTTCGCTGAGGAGCCGAGCCAGTGACCCAGCAGCTCAGCGGTGGTACAGCAACTATGGCGACAGGACGTAACGTTCCCTTTCAGTCAGAGGAAAAGAGGGTTACAATACGTAACCGAGACGGTCCCCTTTTATCGGTCATTCTCGACGTCACGTCGGCTGACCGACACGAATTGGGGAATCTACCAAAACGGGCCACAGCTACCGCCCCTTCAGGTCTGTGGAAGCCACCTGCGCCCTACTTTTTGGCGTAGGCCAGGGCTTGCAAAGAGGACCAGTCTGCTCTATTGGCCTACCAATGAGTAAAAAGGGCGAACACTGGGAACACGACCCGTTCACTTGGAACCGGGCGTTACATTAGGAAAGCTCCAACCTCAGAAGGGGTTCGGAAAGCAATCAAACAGAGGAAATTCCTGGGTGCATATGGAAAATTGTAGGTGATTGTAACCCTCTTGGAATGGTAGGAGTCTGCCGGGGAAACACAGGCTCAAGGCGATACCGTGGACTTTACACATATGGGATCCACTTAGGTCTTACATATGGAACCCAGCCTTCTACCGATTCAACGAGTGAAGGCCTGGCGCCAAACGCTCCGCCACGTCTGGCTGCCGAGAGGACGGAGGAACTCAACAGGGTCTACAGTATGGACTCTCTGGAGCGGTTTTAGCAAGCCGACCCGAAGCCGGGGCTTCTCAGTGCTTCTACCCTTTTGAGGTGAGAACACAGGATACTGGCTCCACACGAAGGCTATAGAATCAAGCGAATGTGTTAGGGGTCACCCAGCCCGCCACAGCCCTACAGTTATCTGTCAGCGAGGCGCCACGAGCCATCGCCCAGGAGGATGCAACACCTCTAGGTGAGTGAGCTCGCAACCTGAACGGGCAGGGCACAACCTGTGCCTAATACGGCAGGGTGATGGCATCCATTATCCAGTGGGCCATCCTCTGCTTAGAGACGGCATTCCCCTTCTGCCGGCCTCCGTGACAGACAAAGAGCTGGTCTGAGGTCCTGAAGCTTTGCGTCCGGTCTACGTAGCACCTTAAGGCTCGGACGGGACAGAGCAAAACTAAGGCTGGGTCTGCCTCCTCCGAGGGCAACGCTTGGAGGTTCACCACCTGATCCCTGAAGGAGTAGCGGGAACCTTGGGCACGTAGCCGGGACGGGGCCTCAGGGTTACCTGGGATTCAGCCGGCCCGAACTCTAGGCACGAAGCGTTGACCGAAAATGCATGCAGGTCCACTACCCTCTTGATGGAGGCCAATGCCAAAATAGAGTCTTCATTGAGAGGAACTTCAGCTCAACAGTCTGCAAAGGCTCAAATGGGCCCTGTTGTAGTGCCATGAGCACTAGAGTCAGGTCCCAAGAGGGTATCGAGGGGGGCCGTGGAGGGTTTAACCTTCTCGCCCCCTTAAGGAACCTGACGACCAAGTCATGCTTCCCAAACGACCTCCCTTCTACGGGGTCGTGATTAGCAGCGATTGCAGCGACATAAACTTTACGGGTGGAGGGAGACAGCCTTCACTCCAACCCTTGCTGCAAAAAGGACAGCACAACTCCGATCAGGCATCTTCGGGGGTCTTCTCGGCGAGAAGACAGTGCTCTCGCCGAAGTGATGGTGTCGACTACCTCTTGGGGTAGGTCACTCAGAACCTCCGCGTCCCGTCCAGGGACCAGACATGAAGTTTCCAGAGGTCTGGACGCGGGTGCCATAAGGTCAGTAGATCTTTCCTCAGAGGAATCGGCCAAGGAGGGGTTGTTGCGAGGAGCATTAGTTCTGGGAACCATGTCCGGGAAGGCCAATAGGGTGCCACAAGCAGGACCTGCTCCTCGTCCTCCCTGATTTTGCACAGTGTCTGTGCGAGAAGTCTCACTGGGGGAAACGCATACTTGTGAAGGCCCCGTGGTCAGCTGTGTGCCAGTGCGCCCGTGCCGAGTGTTCCCTCGGCCAGGGAGAAGAACAACTGGCAGTGAGAGGTTTCTGGAGAGGCAAACAGGTCTACCTGAGCGGCTCCGAAACGTCTCCAAACCAGCTGGACAGTCTGGGGATAAAGTCGCTATTCTCCCGTGAGCACAGCTCGGGACAGCTCATCGGCTGCCCTGTTGAGCAGCCCAGGAATGTGAACAACACGAAGCGACCACAGATGCTTCTGGCTCCAGAGGAGGAGATGGCGGGCGAGCTGCGACATGCGACGGGAGCGCAGACCACCTTCTCGGTTGATGTACGCAACGGTCACTGCATCCGTGCGGACTAGTACATGCTTGCCTCGTAAGCGCCCTTTGAGACGGCTCAGGGCAAGGTGCACTGCCAGCAACTTGAGGCAGTTGATGTGCCAGTGCAGTTGGGGCCCCGTCCAAACCCCTGACATACTGCAAGCCCGTTGTACGTGGCCCCCCCGCCGGTGGTTGAGGCATCCGTGCAAACCACCGAATGCCTGGAGACCTGCTCCAGGGGAACTCCTGCCCAGAGGAACGCAAGGTCTGACCACAGGGTAAAGGTTTGGCGGCAGGCCGGTGTAACATGGACCCGGAAAGTGCCGCGTTGCCAAGCCCACCTCGGGACTCTGCCATGGAGCCAATGCTGCAGCGGTCTCATATGGAGCAGCCCCAGCGGTGTGACTGCCGCTGTAGCTGCAATATGCCCCAGGAGCCTCTGAAAAAGCATCAGTGGGACCTCTGTCCTGCCCTTGAACGTATTCAAGAAGGTTAGCACCGACCGCGCACGTTCCTCTGTGAGACGTGCTGTCTGTTCGACCGAATCCAACTCCATACCGAAAAAAGAGATCCTCTGCATCGGGGAAAGTTTGCTCTTTTCCCAGTTGACCCAAGGCCCCAACAGGCTGGGTGTGACAACGTACCAAATCCTTGTGTTTTTTTAGCACAACTGGTTCTGAGACTGGCGAGTATGAGCCAATCGTCGAGGTAATTGAGAATGCGAATGACCTGATCTCTCAGGGGAACAAGGGATGCCTCCACAACTTACGTGAAGACACAGGGAAACAGGGACAGCCCGAAGGGCAGGACCATGTACTGGTATGCCCGCCCCTCGAACACAAACCACAGGAATGGCCTGTGGCGCGGAAGAATCGAAACATGAAAGTACGTGTCCTTCAGATCGATCGCTGCGAACCAATCTTGGGGACGGATACACCCGAAGATGCATTTCTGCGTCAACATCTTAAACGGTAACCGGCGAAGGGCCCGGTTCAAGACACGCAGATCCAAGATAGGTCTCAACCCACCACCTTTCTTGGGTACAATAAAGTAAGGGCTGTTAAACCCCGACCTCATATCGGCTGGAGGGATCGGCTCTATCGCGTCCTTCGCCAGTACTGTGATCTCTGCACGCAAGACAGGGGCATATGTTGCTTTCACTAACGTAAAGTGGACGTCCCTGAACTTGGGAGGGCACCGGGCGAACCGAATCGCATAGCCGAGCCTGACGGTTCAAATGAGCCATCGAGACGGGCTGGGTAGATCAAGCCAGGCTCCCAGACACCGCGCAAATGGCATCAACGGAACTACAGGTGTACCTGCAGTGGGGCAGCACAGAAGAACGCAGGAACCCGGCCCTGGCGTCTCGTAGCCGGTCCGAGGCTGGGTCTGAGTGTGTGTAACACTGACCTGCATAAGAGCAGAGTGTGTGTGGGTAGTCCGTTGGTTCGTTCTCCCGATCCGCCCACTGCTGCTCACAGGCGAGAGAGGAGGGTGAGTGTGATAGTCTGGATAGTTACAAACCCGTCCCATGGGGCCAGAGGTAGAAGAAACGCTCTTTTGTCTGAGGTAGTTGGGTACACTGATGATTACCAACAGTGCTGGCAGTTTGTGGAGGATGTGCGGACGCTGAGAGGGAGCGGGGGCGGCGGGCTTAGGCTCTGCACCGGAGGCCGGTGGACGGCAGCAGCTGCATGCTGGGGCAGGATGTACCTGATGGCCTAAGTCTGCTTTTGGGCAGCGGAGAACTACTGGGCGAAGTTCTCCACCGTGTCGCCAAAAAAGCCAGTCTGGGACACGGGGGCGTCCAAGAATCGTGTCTTGTCCGTCTCGCATATGTCGGCCAGACACAGCCAGAGATGGCGCTCCTGGACCACCATAGTGGACATCGCAGACCCAGAGACCGCGCCGTAACCTTCATCGCTCGTAGCGCGAGGTCCGTCGCGGTGCGGAGTTCTGTGAGAACTTCCAGGTCGTGACCCCCCTACATAATAATTATAATAAAGTATATATAGTATTATATATAATACATTTACAAAAAATATGCTATGTGACAAATGTGCACTATTTGTCTCCATTAAATTATTTGCTCAGAAATACATCACATTATGATAGTAACATTTGTTGCGACACAATACAGACACTCTGTATGGAATTTGTGAGATAATATTACAACACCAGTACATAACATTAATGACATTATATAATCAGTATTTAGTATTCTTTGAGGAGAAACAGAATGTTAACAATTCAGACTAACTAAAATAAATAAAGTAGTCTTTATAAATAGTTTTTTGTGAATTATCCAGTTTTAGTAACAACCTATGAAGCAGTTAAGGCAGCGTCACAGTTCTCACATTCTCAAAGGTTCTTGTACTTATCACAATACTTATTCCTAAGTTTTCACTTTTTTTATCAATACCATGTAGAAAATGTGTGTGCCAAAAAAGGTCAGCTGAACCACCCACTGAAGTGTTTAGGAAACACTCATATTTCCAGCCACGGAACTGCTGTAGCCAATTACTTTTAAAATGATCTCTCTCCCTCTCTTCTCTCTCTCTCTCTCTCTCTCTCTCTCTCTTCGATCTCTCTCTTTTCCTGACATCTTAAAACTATCTCTGTTGTTTGGCATTTTACGGCCTCAAAAATCAACACTGATCCTGCCTCATATTTTAGTCAGATGTATCCTTGTTTACTTGACTTTCTGTTCTTTTGCCTAAATAACCAATGACAAGGGGATATTTTCACTGTCTGTTGCAAAGAAAAACAAGCCACAGCAAAAGAGCGGCATGGCTAGAAAATTCTGTTTACACACTTCCAGCTCACATGGCTGATAAGGAAATTTGCTAACAGTGGACGATAGGACGCTACTCAATGCTCAGCCTCAGACAGCTGGCCATGGGGGTTAATTCGGCCCTGACGTCCATGCACAGGAGAGAAGAGAGGGAAAAGAGAGCGCGGAGAGGAATGTTTCAATCAGTTTAATGGACTTAAAGTAGACGTCTGCCTCTGGCTCTTTTTTTGCAGGAAAAGTCATTTGCCTCTTCATAGTCCTCAAAGGACTCCATATGGCTACAGCCCTGACAAAACAGATTTGCTTTGAAAGCCTCACCATGAGGGTGGTGTGAGACAGTGCTGAGTGTAATCTGTGGTGGAAAACGGAGTGATAACAGCTTGGAGGACTGGTTTAGTCTGGCTAGCAGCTTGTCTCGAACGGACAGTCAAGTATAGAGAGCTTTTATGTCATATTTTCAGTGTAAGCACGTTGTGATCTAGCCGTACCACAAGCAATTGAAAATTGGGACAAAGTGGCGGCGAGATGGGTTTTGCATGTTCGTGTCCGAAAAGAGTACTTCGCATTGGACAGCCTTAAATTGGTGGGTGATTTGAAAGGATATGTCGCTTTCAACTGAGCCGGCGCTGCAAGGGTCGGTTTCCATTCTCAGGCTGGTTATGTTAAACTTGTTAAAACTAATGACTCCCCAATTTCTTATATACCTGTGAAAGAGAGAGCCTCCCGACCAGCACGCGTCTAATGAAAGGAGGAATTTTGAGCTTCAGTGGTTTAAGTCGAAAAGCAATTACAGCATTGAATTAGTTTTCAAATTAAAAAGCAATTGAAAAGGCCCAGGGGTTAACTGTTTCCTGCACGGTCATCTCTCTCACTTTTACAAATAAAGAGCATTTAATCCCGTTAAAGAATGGCACTCAATGAAAATTGAAGGCGACAGAGTTGACATGCAACTCTTTTGTCTTCTTCATCCCTCCACATGTGCTTGCTCGCTCTCTGGTTGTTCAAAAATTGATGTAGCCCTATCAGAAGAGGGCTTAATTGTTTTTCTTCTCCCTTCGCTCATTTCTTCCTTTTCATCTTTCTCATGGGGCATAGTGACAGATTCTGCTCTGAAACTTCATGAAATTTGAAATAGAACTCTCAGCCACAATTATCCCCTCATAGGTGTGTTGTCACAAAATGAGGGCACTATCTCCTCACAATTACAGCAGGGCTCGAGAAACCCGCAAATGCGTGAGGTCTCGCGTGTGGCTAAACGCGCGGTCACCCCCCTCGGACCAGCTTTCTGGGTCGCCATGGCCATTAATATTAAATGTCAGAAATGACTGGAACACAGGTGCGACAGAATGGCATTAACACAGAATGACAGGGTGACATTTTACCCACGTCGCAAGGAGGTTTATCCTCCGTTTCTCTATTTGGAGGCCCCTAATTGCTCACTCACATTTGAGATGGTGTGAGACAAGCTCTCAGAAATCGATAAACATGTTTTGGGGACTAAAGGCTATATGGACCCCCACCCGCATCATATGGCACCTGATGCCTCGCTCTCACACAAACACATTTCACACTCATACACACCCAGCCTCAAAACCCAGCATATTTAGATATATAGAATAAATAATAATATACTGTATTATTAAGAGACTAGGTTTTGAATATTAATGTGATATAAATAAATATTAATTGAACTCATAATACAGTTAATATTTAATTACATATTGAATATATATTATACAATTATGTTACAATTACAGTTTTTATCTCAAAAAATCCTTCACATAATAACCAAAAAAACACATAAAAAAAAAAGACAAACTCTAATAAACATTTCTATAAGTAATTACATTTTTAGTTTAACACTGCCCACACAGCTATAGTAGGACTGAGGGATAATGAAAGTGACAGAGGCAAGAGAGGCAGACAAACCCTCATTACCGATCAGATTTTGTATGGATGGCAGAATCAGAAATGAAGAAGGTGAGACAGCTTAGGTGAGAAAGACCCTGGGATCAGATGTGACGTTTCAACATTGCTCTGACACAGGGAGCAGCACAAAAAGATAGAATCACTGATTAAATAGCCACCGTTTGTGCATGTTTGTTCTTAGCGACTCGGACAAACAAGCACAGCTGCTTTGTGACAGAAACGGAGTGATTATGCATGCATTAGTGTTTTGATTCACGCTTGTTTATCCCTCTTCCTCTCCAGGCACTTCTGTAATGCAGGTAACAGCCTTTGACGCAGATGACAGCATCACGGCAAACGGGCTAGTGCACTATCGCATCCTGAGCCAGACGCCGCACATCCCCATTCCTAACATGTTTACTATTAACGGAGCCACAGGAGAGATCAGCACCATCGCTTCAGGCATCGACAGAGAGGTCAGTCAGGTCTCATACATGTAAAAGCAAGCATGCTTCCAAGAAGCTGCTTCCGTTTGATTTTTCTTTCAAAGAACTGTTGATCAGTGTGAAATGCGTTTGGAGTTCTCATGGGTTTGAGTATACGAGTGTGTGTGTGTGTATACACAAACCTTGCCATTCCATGTAAAGTGTTTGTCTCGGCTTCACTTTCTGTCTCCCTGCGTTAGAAAATAATTAGTTCTCAGCTATGGTGTGTCTGAGCATACTTGGTGTGGATGGTCCCTAGTTTCCTGTGAACAACATTGTGAAGAGACATTCTTGCACTGTAACAAACAGCGCTTTAAGAATTAACTTAATGATCAATGATGAAAAAGCAATTTATTTAATTCGAAGGACTGTCATTATTTTTTATTTGTGCTATCATAATTAATTTATTTATTTGTTCTTATTTTATTACTGACTGCTTACTTGTCATTTTAATTCAATTCAAAATTTGAAATCAAGCTATCTCGTGCTACTGCACCAAAATTACCCCACTGTACAATTTTAAAAAACACTGAGTGAGCAAAAATGTGTGAGATAGCTAGTTATAATGGTAATTAAATCATGTTTACATATGTATAAAAGCCTACACTAAAATCTGTCATATAAATTGGTCTCTTCATTAGAAATGAGCCTACTGATTCCCACCATTGATGGACAAAATGTTTTAATAATATTAAAAATATCTGTATGACATTATATTCTGCAGTTATTCCCTGTTGTACCGAATATCTATACACTTTCAAATGATCACATCGAAGTTAGAAATTCAAATATTGTGACAAAATAAATTTTGTAGGGTGCCACAAGTTTGTTAAAATTTCCAAAGGGTGCCACGACTAAAAAAAGGTTGGGAAACACTGGTCTACAGTAATGTACGTGGGGTCTAATGCAGTGGTTCTCAACCAGGGGGCCTGACTTAAAAGTATTTAAAATAATGAATTATTATTAATGTATTTAAATAATTTACATTTAATCTAAATAAAATGCTGAAAATAAGCTAAAAAAATCAAGATATTAATGAAAATGGTATTTCTTTTTATGTTGCCTCAGTAACTATTGTTTTTAGTGAATAACACAGTTCTGAATAACTTCTGAATCACAAAAAGAATTGTGCTTAATTTATTTTATATATTAGATTAATTAACCACATTAGTTAATTAAGCATATCAGTAAAAATGTTTGAAAACAAGCAGCTTGGTCACATTACGGTGGAAATGTTGGAAATATCTTGGCATATCTTTGATTATTGGGTAGCTTTCGTAAACCAGTAAAAGGTTGAGACGCACTGGTCTATGTAGTTTTGGACCACACTGACTTTCATTGTTTGAACAAAAACGAGTCCTCAAACAGGTTGGAAGACATGCTACAAATGAACACACACATGCACACAAAGACAGAAACTTTTACGATCCTCAAAATTTATCTCGGCACCCTGATTTCATTTCATACTGAAATGAAGTATGTGCTTGATTCCCAGGATAGTGTTTATTTCTCATGCTCGGTAAAGGTATGCAAATTGGGTTTCAGCCTCATTTCTGGGATTTTCTAGCTTGTCCTCTGTTGCACAACAGCGATATGTACATGCTCTCAAGTCTTGTTATACTTATTATTTCCAGCCCCACCTAGAATTAATTCAGCTAATCATTGGGGTCTTCTTAGTGTCTACTTCAGAATGCAGTTGACTTCATTTTCAATACATGCATGTACTCACATACCCACACAAATGAACTCTATGGGTCATGGGAACAGCTTTCCCATATCTCATCTGAGTCTCAGAGCCTGACCCTTCCCACCAGACGTGTTCCCCTGTTTAACCTCTTCATTAATCCCCCTCTCTATCGCTCTAGCGATCCCTCTTTCTTACGCACACACATACACATACACACACACACACACACACACACAAACACAAGGACACACACAGTTGTGTGCTCCTCCTTAACGTCCCTCTGCTCCACTAATGAGCAGGGTCATTCAGAGGTCCATTCAATTTATCCCAGAATGCTTAAGCGGACCTGCGGGGAAGTCTTTCAACTTCCCCTTTATCTCTCCATCCTACGTGATCCCTTGCTTTCTCACCACAGATTCCAGTCCCATTCTCATTAGCATCATATTAAAATATTGAAACATTTCTAGTTGTAGTATCTGGAGACCACTCAATGTGTTCAGAAGTATTAATTGTATGACAAATAGTGCTACTGCTCAAGTATAATTGATGATGATGATGATTATTATTATTATCTTCATCATCATCAGTTACACTTTAGTGCCAGAACTATTAGTTACTGTAGGAAGTAATACCAGTTATTATTGTTATTATTATTATTGTAATCATCATAAGTGTAGCTATTATAAGTTGCACTTTAGTACCGGAACTATTTGTTATATAAATAATACTTTTATTTTACAATAATAATAATAATTTCAAACCATTAAATCAGTTGTTATTCTAACAAATTATTGTTAGTAAATTACGTATTAAAGGTTAATGGCTTGTATCAAATCACTTTTGGTGGCCTTTTTATTAAAATAAGCTACTTTGCAGTCATTGCAGTGATTTTTCAGTTGCTTAGGGAGGTTTCCGTGCGTATATCAAGTCAATGTCAATATTTAAATGCAAACACATTTCCTTTTTTTGCAAATTAGGCTTGTTATAGAGTTATTTACAAAACTCGTGAAATTAGCGTTGCTCTTTGCACCTGCAAGAAATCAGTCAGTAAACAGAATTTTCTTGAAAAAAAAACAAAAACAATAATAAGAATATATCCAAGTATAAAACATAGTTTAGAGTACTTTCTGCAGTTTAAAGAGTGATTTAGGTGCTTTGGGGTGGAAAAGTGCTGCACAATCCTAATAAATTATGCCAAATAGCGGTATAATCTATGTTGTGCATTCAGCGTAGATTTTGTGTCCGTATTTGAGTGTTACATGATTTGGGTAGCTCATTTAATGAATTTGGTGATGAAATGGCGCAGACAGCTAGTGCATTTTAACAATGCTATTAAAACTGGTGCAATTCCTTCTTTGTACTGCCACAGTTATGTACATATACACTCTTAAAAATAAAGGTGCTTCAAAAGGTTCTTCAAGCGATGCCATAGAAGAACCATTTTTGGTTCCACAAAGAACCATTCAGTCAAAGGTTCTTTAAAGAACCATCTCTTTCTTACCTTTTATAATCTGAAGAACCTTCTTTAGCCACAAAGAACCTTTGGTGAAACAGAAAGGTTCTTCAGATGTTAAAGGTTCTTTATGGAACCATTTAGACAAAAAGGTTATTCTATGGCATCGTGAAGCACCTTTATTTTTAAGAGTGTAGCTTGTCACATTTTCTGATTTCATGACCAAAGTAAGCAGAGAAAAATAGAACGGATGGAAAAGTGGTTTGTGTTGAAGAGATTCATGGGGGGATGGATAAAGAGACGATCTCACCTAGACCAAAAGAAAAGCATGATGCCGTTGGCAAAGACATTCACAGGCAGATGGGTTTATGCATATGTGATTATTTTTTGCAAATAGGAATGAGTGTGTTTCGGGTCAGTATAAATGACCTACAAAGGTTCTTGTGTATAATTCAATGATGTTTTTTTCTCACTGGGCAAATTGAGAGAAATCTATTATTTGTAATGGATACACCTACCCACACACAAAAAATTTATCATTGTAGGATCACAGATCCAGGTTAACAGTTTTTTTTTTTGTTCTTTAGAAAGAAGCTTGTGTGTGTGTTGAATATTGATGCTATTCCCACCCACAAACTGTGTATTGCATTTGTGTGCATGCCTTTGAGACTTGACAAGCAAGTCTCAGGTATTTTGCTGAAGGTATGGGTGATATTTTTCTATAAACAGACACAAGAAAGACTGTAAAGGAGACAGAGGAGAAGGAAGAACTGTACTTACGTATCAGAGGCAAGCACAGCTGACGCACAGCTGACAGTGACAAATGCGTAATCCTCCATTTTTCCCCAGCCATGACCATCTCTCCTTCTCAAACACACACACACACACACACAGCATCGTGATAACCTTATTCTGTGTGGAGGTCTTTAGGGTAATATCTGAGCTCAACCTGTCCACATATCTAGGTTGCAGTCACTGCCCTAGAGATAACAAGAGCAACCTCTCAAGAGCAACCTCTGCACCACCAGCCTCGTGCTCACGCACCAAATCAAGCACTTAATCAATAGTTTTATTACAGCATCCATTAAACAAAAGACAATTAATGAAAGCAAAACGTTTGAGAATAGTAAGAAAAATATTAAAATCAAGATAAATCCTATCAAAATGTCTCAAATTCTATTAGTGTTATATATATATATATATATATTATAATATTATATAATATATTATATATATATATACTGGAATAATAATTTTGTCATGACAACTCTCGGAGGGATGGCATGGTATGTACATGATAATGTTAATGTATTTGGTCTTGGAGGAATAGATCTGCTACGCTGCTGCTGCTTCTGTGGCAGAGCAAGTACCGAGACTTGCTAGTGCCAATACATCCACAATATGCTGCTGTGAGCATTTAAGAATTATTGCTGCTGCAAATATAACATACACGAAATAACCCCCTTATAGCGTACATGAATCACCTCGTAGTAGATCTATACAGGTGGAGCTGGGGAATGTGGAGGGTTTCTGAAGCAAGCTGCAGCTGCTACTGCAAGCTCTAGTCATATATTTTAATGTTGAGCAGTGAGCTCATTGGCTACCGATTCAGGAGTGAACCAATCAGCTGCCATGTGACAATGACGTCACCAGGACAGATTGAGCTAGACCTATCGGACTGCGCCATCTAGGAGTTTCATGCCAGAACTCTGTATTTATTAATAGTAACATTACATATAATATATATATATATCTATTATAAAATGTTTGTTTTCTTTGTAAATGAAGTAAAAAAAAAATTGGTAGTTGTTAGTAAGACACTGGTCAAAGAACCAGATGTAATGAACAACATGGGGCAGATGTAATATGTCAGCAGTACATTCAGTACATTCTATGTCTCTGAAATGTAAAGCACATATATGTGGAAGCACACTTCTTGGCATTAAGTCTACCAGATTGACAAATTGTCAAAGTATCAACCAATCCTCCATCCTACCATATTTATCCCTCCATTAACCCCTCCATCTGGACTTCTCTCTATTCCGCGAGGTAGTATGTGTCCCTGTGACCGCTGTGTTTATCACCAGACTCTGTGAATCTGCTCCCACACCGGTGCTTTGAAGAGAATGGTGATTTATTGCATGCACAGTGATTGATTAGGACTGACAGTGCCTTAGAGCGAATGTAAACAGCTTCTTTCCCCTTCCCACGTGCATCCCTTGGATATTGACAACGCTGGGTGGCCATCTATTCGACTATCCATCTTTTCATCCATCCATCCATCCGTCCATCTCCCCATTCATCCATCAGTCTGCAGAAGCCTCCTGTTTTCACTCCAGTGTCTGTTTAGCGAAGGCTAGTTGGTGAGAGATAGACGGGGCCTTTGTTTGAAGGTCTCAGCGATGTTGTCTGGAAGTTGTGCTACTGAATGTGTTGATTGTGGCGGAGGTGTAAGGTATCAAGCCTGACCCCAAGGACGCGCCGAAGTGGAAACGCTAACACGGTGAACTGTATATCTTGATCTGGGACATGACTCCATTTTCCCATTGGAAACTGAGAGAACGGTGAATGTCAACATGGCTTTCCACATGAGAATTTCAGTAATTAGGTACTTGAACTTTAAAATATGAGTGTATATTACCAGCCTTCGCTAAATGAAATTGCCTGTGCCTGATTGTAATAACATGTTATGGTCTTCTGAATGAAAATCAACAAAATATTTTCACATAAAAGAAACCCTTAGTGGGGTTTCTTTGAACATATGTGTGTGTTTCATTGAGAAAGCTCTGATCGATGACTGGCTCTCAGCTCTTAATTGACCACCAGTGGCCTTTGACCTCATCAGGCTTTATAACCCTCTGCTTTTAATATGTGAGTCAGCATTTTGTGTCCATGCAATAAGGAAAAATCTGGACTTCGTTCATGCACTTCTCACAGCTTGTTCTTTGTTATAAAGCCTGATCAGTCACCATTGCATATATAAATATATCTATGTTAGTATAGGGACTCTTTAGGAAAGCGCTTTAAACAAATATCCATTTTTAAGCACATTGACTTAAAAAAGGAAAAGTTATATGTATCTGCTTTCAAAATATAATTTTATTTGATTATTTATTTATTTACTGCATTATAATGTTGGAAAATGTGGCAGGCAGTTTATTGATTGTAAGGGCGTTTTTTAATGGTTGTTCAGGTGAAATTAAAAAAGTTTGAAAGTAGTTTAGTTTTGCAGTAGGTGTTAGTGACATGGCGTGGCAACAAGTATGGCGTCCTATACTCTGAATTTTTGCTCTGCATTTCAACCATCCAAGTGCACACAAACAGCAGTGAGTATTGGACACACCCCACACCCGAGCAGGGGCAGCCATTTTTGCTGCCAGCTCCGGCAGTTGGGATTCAGTGCTTTGCTCAAGGGCCCACCTCAGTCGTGGTATTAGGGTGGAAGCGAGCCTTGTACATTCACTCCCCCACCTACAATCCTTGCCGGTACGAAACTCGAACCCGCAACCTTTGGGTTACAAGTTGACTCTCTAATCATTAGGCCACGACTGTTAGCAATATATGAGTAAAAATACTGTGTCCGTGCAGTAGGTTAAGGTCTGAACTTTGTTCAATAGCGTATTTCCCACAGCTCACTCTTTGTTATAAAGACCCACCGTTCACCATTGCAGACATAAATAGGCTTCATTGTGTCTCCATCTCAGCAGGTGGTTTTAGCTCAATAAATCTCTCATTGTTAGATTAATCAGAAAGTGTGTTGAGTAAAATTATTTCTATTTCAGGTTGAACGGAATTTGTTCACTGTCAGAATGAAACGGCCTTCAGTTGGGTAGAGCACACAACATACGCTTGGCTGAATGAGCTGTCAATCAAATTGTAGCCAATCACTCGAGACTGATTACGCTAATGCGGTGGGTGGGCCCTGGACTCAATTGACTTTAATTCCCACTTGTGTGATATTAATTACCTCAAGTCAAGTAAACAAGTTAGGGGGTTGTTACAGGGTTCCCCCACAATTCTTTGTCTTAATTATCCCATTTCTCCTGATTAGATTGAAACTTGAACCCCACAAATTAATTCATTAGTCGGTGGAGTCCCCAGAAAGCGAGCGAGAAGTGCGTGAGCGAGGCGACCATTTGTTTCTCGTGAAGTGTTTTCCTTGTTAAAAGGCCTAGAATCGGATCTCATTGATTAATATTTAATGTTTCAGTTCATTCATTTTTCACAACTCACATAATCTTGACGTCAATCAAAGGACGTTCATAACAACCGACATGCTCGGTTGTCAAGAACATCCTTTGATTGTACCGCACAGATTGATCTATTGATCCAAAAGTGTAGTCATCAGTCATAGAAGCACATATGCAAGCTTAATAGTGCCATAATATTTCTGCGATATACCTCCATGTTCAATGACGCAGGTTGAAAGAACACAGTGAGAGGTCAGAGGTCAAATTGAGGTTATAATGTCAGCACAGTACTTCGGCTAAATGCTTGCGATTAGCTCAGCCCCACTTACTTATATGAGGTGAGAGCGCAGCGAGCTGACATCCCTACCGCCCGAGAGAAAAATATCGCTCCATAAATCTGCATTCCCTCCATTTTTCACTCCTTTCTCATCTCTCTTCTCCTCTACCTCTCCTCTCCCCCCTCCAGCCGCTTGTTCTCTCCTTGTTCTTCTAGCCATCCCTTTGTGCTTCTCCCTCCCAACCCCTCTCGGCTCTCCTAATCAATCTGGCCTGTACTTTATCTTCCCTTTTCACTTTTTTCACCCTCGCTTCCTCATTTATAGAGCATGTAAGACTGTGTTTTTCTTAATTAAACGCTGAGCTTGCATTTCCATGCTCACGAGAGTCACTTCTACAACACGGGCCATTGTTGAAGTTGGTCCCCCGCGGGAGAAACCGAACACTGGGAACAGATGACAGGACGGATCTGTTGCTTTATTGGGCGAGCGTATGACAGGGCAGATCTGTTCTTATCAGAGCGACTTGTGCTTCGGTTTAATTATTCTCTTGTTTTGGTAATGGACTTTTGGAGCATCAGAGCCCAAATGAGATGTGAGAGGCAGGAGACAACTGCTTGCATTTTCTCCTCCCCCACCGCACACAGAGACAAGCAAACACTTGAGGATCCACAGAGAAATGAGGGTTTTTTCGTTTTTATGCAACTCTTAAAGGGCAGATAAAGGACTGGGCGAACTGCTGAGAGAAAAAGAGAGCGAGAGAGTGCTCTGGTATTCAGTGTAGTTAGAGCTGCACATGCATCTTCCCTCTCATCCATACTAATGTCTCACTGCAGTGTCGAACTGGGCTAGTTTGTGTGCATGCGTACTTGCACTTAGACTCTGTATTTTTTGCATACAGATGACAAAGGAAAGAAAAAATTGCACACATACACCTGCACCCAATAATTTAGAAACACACAACAGCTTTACACACATCCTAAATGACAAGTCATGGGTGCGGGACATCTGTAATTCTCACTGAAGAGGACTTTAACAGGTTTTTCCCAGTTAAGTCGGTGGGCTCTCACTGTGGATGTTTGTTTAAAGGGCTTGGCGGTGCTTTGACTGAAGTGTCCCTACACACACACACACACCCACACACACACACACAACACACCAACACACATGGCTCTATTCAAAAGGTGGGACAATGTAGATGGCTTGATTGGCTTGTTAAAGGCCTCTAAATCGAGACAGGGTCAAGGGAACACACCCTTACACCTCATTCACTCTTTTCCTCCAACCCACGCTCACTCCGTCCTCTCGCCGTCCTCAGCCCTCTCTTCCAACCCGCTCCTGAAGTGACCGTCATCTGGCATCTCATAGCCATTATGCCAGGAGATAAAGAGGCAGAGAACACAGACGAAGGAAAGCCATGGTGAAATGTTGTTTCCACTCTGTTATTTATCTTATTTTAAAGGGACAGTTGGATGAGTAAACTCTGTATAATGACTTTACCATATTTGCGTCTGGGTCTGTGTCTGTGCTGTGTCTGTTTGTGCGTGCATGCGTGCGTGCGTGTGTTCAGTTTTCTGGATTCAGCACTAATGAGGCATTTATCTGACGGGACTGAACTGCGCATTTAGGGGCTGATGGATGATGTTCTTGGCATTTTCTATAAGTGTGTGTGTGGATCCATGCAAGTGTGTGTGTCTGTATGGGCATGTGTGCACAGATGTTTTTATGTATTTTTAAAGGCACACTAAGTAACCTTTATTCGCCTTAAAAAGTTATTTGCATAAAGTACTGTACTTTAGGCAAATATGTTTAAAGTGATGTACACTCATAAAGACTAGTCATATCAGTATCTTAATGAAAGCTCATTTATTTTACATGAAGTGGGTTAGATCACATGACCAGCCCAGTACTACTTATTATCTTATTGGTACTACCCCCTATTATTGGACATTTTTGCTTGTGGAATAGTGTCAGTCATGGCTGATGATGAATAGTGCAATGGCATTGGTTACCAGTTACCAGAAATATCTAAACTCTCTTTATAGTTCTCATCTTACTAATTACTGCTTATCTTTTGAAAAGTTTTTTGCAGTACCTACATGAGTAAACGGCACAGAGCCTGTCCAGGTTAAATTGCCTTTACATACCAAATAGTCTAAGTACATTACATGAGCTAAGTCAGTGGGACTCCATACTCAGCCTCAGCAGGAAGCCCATCTGCGGTAGTCATGAGCCACCCGGTAGTCCTTCAGTTTTGTCATTTCACAGCTATATTTAGATCTTCCTATTGACCTGAGGAAACCTAAATTAAACACACGTTAAGGCAACATTGACCAAACAGGTCATGCGACTGCATCATGCTGTTCGGCTTCAAGTACCTCTATTTCATACTGCAACACCCTGAATGAAACACAAGCTATTTAAGGTATTTGAGTAGTTAATGTGAAATACATTTGAGAATATTAACATCCTGTGCTGTTACATGCTATTCTCCACCTGTTTATTTAATTATCTATTTTCCATGTAGCTTTGTGGCCTTATATTAAATGAGAAGCTACATGAAAGAATATATGTGACCCTGGACCACAAAACCAGTCTTAAGTCACTGGGGTATATTTGTAGCAATAGGCAAAAATACATTGTATGGGTCAAAATTATTGATTTTTCTTTTATGCCAAAAATCATTAGGATATTAAGTAAAGATCATGTTCCATGAAGATATTTTGTTAATTTCCTACTGTAAATATATTAAAACTTAATTTTTGATTAGTAATGTGCATTGCTAAGAATTCATTTGAACAACTTTAAAGGCGATTTTCTCAATATTTAGATTTTTTTGCACCCTCAGATTCCACATTTCCAAATAGTTGTATCTCGACCAAATATTGTCCTTTCCTAACAAACCATACATCAATAGAAAGCTTATTTATTCAGCGTTCAGATGATGTATAAATCTCAATTTCTAAAAATTGACACATTTGTTGTTTTGTGGTCCATGGTCACATATATTATTTATCCAAACATCTTGATGTGGACGTAGACCTGCAATGCGTCAACTACTCATTTACATATTTGCAGTATCCCATCTCCTTTCACATGCTGTAACATGTTCCTTTTGATCAATCTCTTCGACCTTGTTTACATCAGCCTGTTCTTCGTGAGAAGTTGGCAACAAGCATTTTGACATCTCGTTGCCTGTGTATCTTTCAGACAGAAATTGTTCCTCCGTCAAAGCTAACTTGTTTCAATATTCCAGTCTGTTGAAATGTTAATGCTATTCAGATTCCAGTAGACGTCTGAGACTTTTAAGATGTAAAGCCTAGACATGCGGGGGACCTCGTGTGCGGAATCAGCTGTTGATAGTCAACAGTGTCTCTGCTTAGAATGTTAAAGGCTTCACTCCAGACCATTGCTTGTATGTGCAAAGAGGGGATTGAGACAGCTTTGTGTCTTAAGAAGGCCCACCCCAGCAGGAAGCCTGGTTGAATGCGAGCTATCTGTGGGGGACTTGCAGCTCCGTCAGTGGGCTGTGAACTGCAAACTGCCCCCTGTGGTTCCTCTGAAGACCCAAACCTGCTTTTGGCCTGACTTAATGAATGCCATTTAAAACCAGCAAGGACAAACAAGAAGAGGCCAGTCGGCAGGGATAAAAAGATACTATGCTCACTGTATCTGCCTCAACCGCAATGTCTTTGATGGTCTGGTATGGTTAGAGGTAATTCTATTCTTCACATTCATTCTAAACAAACAAAAATGTAACGAGAGATAAATGAGGTTAGCTTCTGTAAAGCCACAAAAAAGCATTGAGATTTATAGTTTAGCAGAGGATGAAAGCCAGACCCAGCCTATCTCTGCCTATTGGGAATGGGTCACTATGTAGAACCGGTGGGAATTGTTTCATCTTGCTCTGTAGCTCCCTCTATTTTTCTTTCTTTTCTCTCTCTCTCTCTCCGTCCCTTGAGATCTCATGGTAACTGCTGGTCTTGTTGACAGGAAAAGGTGTTACCTTTGAGTCCTCATCCTAAAGATAACCTAATTCAATTAATTCTGCTTTATTGCACTGGTGCCAAAAATAAACTAGTGCTTGATTTAAAAAAAAAAATGTCTGAACTTCACAGTGATGCTTAATTGGTAAAATTAGAGTATACAATAAAATAAATTTATAATAAATAATAAAAGTATACAAAAATACTACTACTACTATGACTACTAATATTTTATTCATGTATTTATTTATTTGAAGCCATATCATCATGCCTAAGCTAAACGACTACCATCTGCTAGTGCTAAGGTTAGATACATTAATTAGCGCTGGTGTTGATGCTATGCCTAAATATACATTAAAAGCACTTTGGGATGTTTGGGGTCATGACAAGGGAAGAGCTGAAATCGGGTGATGGATATTCTCGTCTCTCCAGCACAGCAGCAATCTTGTCCGTGCATTGTGTTCCCTTCCCTTCACCCTCGACCCTGTGACATCCCACCTAAGGGGATTAAACTCCACGGCTAGTGGCCACCTAAAGCATACTTTGTCTGTTTTGGACAATGGATACTTGTGAACATGGAGATTGGCACGTCTAAATCAACATTTTTTTTTTCTTTCTTTCTTGGTATTGATTCAAATTAATGGGAATTCAGTTCAACATCAACACTCAGGGAACATGTAGGGTAGAGTATCCATTTTAGAGTATGTCTACGACAACAAAAATACAAGGATAAAGCTTCCAGGCTAAAAAATCATGCATAATTGAACAGGATGAGAGTGATTGGTGTAAATATCCTTACAGTAGATAATTGCACAGTTGCTCTGGGCTAATGGGCGACCATTGGACATATGCTTTAAACACGCTTCATGAGTGACGTTGAGATAAACATACACAGCAAGATATAGAAAACGTATTTGATAAAAAAGTGTTTGAGACTCTTAAAATGGCACATATCCCAGTGCAAGCTGAAGTATGTGGTGTAAATACTAATACTGTAGTCCGATAAATATTCATGTGTGATATCTTAAGTCAGGTAAAGTGGTTTGCTTTGAAGGCGAGTGCTATATTACACATCTATCTTCTCCACACAAACACACACACACACATGCTCACACAGGCGTACATCCTCTCCTGCTGCTGCCTGGATAGTTGCTCACACACACCCCCTCTTGAGTAATTAATTTTCACTCTGGCTGTCGATGCGTGGTGCGTGTGTGAGAGGGATAGGGGCTGCTGCCTGTCTGCCTACTTGCCCACCTGCCTCCGTGCCTGCGTCAATACTCATTTCTCGAGGAGGAAAACAAATGTATTTAATCCTGGCTTGTCTTGTCCGCTGTTTGTATCCCATTCCTTCCTGTTCAAATCCCCCCATCCCCCCCAACTGGGATGCTCAAAATTTAGCGCAGCTGCCTGGACGATTGAATCCGAAGTCCCCTGTGCCTTCTTTTTTGGACTGAATGAATGAAATTTGTCACTGATTAATGAGGTAAAGTGTCAAGAAGCTGTTTGTTGTACTTGTTGGGAAGTTTCCGAGATGTAAGGTAGAATTCAGGCAAGTATAGACACACTGAGTATGCGCACAAGTTAAATAAATTGCAGAATAAATAGTGACAGAGCAGAGGGTGAAGAAAAGCGCTAGAGAGAGTTTATGCCATCAATAGGACCCTGTGTTGTCAAGCAATTTATTTTTCTGCATTGTTCTGGTGACTTTTTTATGTTTGAAGAGGGTACATCCCTGAGGTAGCACAATAAAGGTGAGGGAAACCTTCCTTGGCAAGCTTGAAAACCTTTTAGTGAACGCCTAGCTGTCACGATCCGTACCAAATCTCAGCACAGCGCACGACTTCTGTACTCAGTTTTCATTTAAAGAGGAGTCAAAGGGGTGTCAACTGTTGTTCATTCTTCTTTTTTCTTTTTTTAAATTCTTCATGTGGCTGACTGCCTCCGTTTAGCTTTTTCTCACGCTTGCACGCTCTGTCTCTTTACAGTGAGGCAAACCATCTGCATTTTTTTTTTTTTGTGCCATACCTGTTCTTATTGCCACTGTGCCAGTCTAAAACAACACTATTTCACCTTAAAGGTGCAATATTCCTTCTATTACTTCTCTCTTTCTCTTTAACATGTTTGGGCTAGGTTTTAAGAGGTTGTGGGCATTTGTAAACTTGGCAAGGCTGGGAAACTATGCTAGAACATTTTAAAACACCAAAGACCAGCTTAGGTTTTAGAAAGGCTATGAACACTTGTTTGTCTTAAAGCCCAGCTTGACTATAAACTAGCTTTGGCTGGTTTAAGATAATTTTAGCACAGTTTATGGAATTATCTGGTCTCCTCACCTTATCAAGGTCAAGGTGTAGGTAATTATAAGCTTAGCCAGACTGGGAGACCAGCTATACCATCTTAAATCAGTTGTCATCCTTGTCAGCCAGGAAAACCAGATTCTGGCCATATCTGGTCTCGCAGCATCATTAGGCGTGTTTAAGTTGCTGGGTTTTGGTGGGAATGTGGGAACTCATCAAGCCAGGCTGGGAGACCAGCCTAAACCAGCAAAGACCAGCTTTTCTTTTTTTTTTTAAGTCTGAGGGGTTAGCATGGTGGCAATCATCAGACAAAATTAATTAGGTACCTGTCATGCCAAACCATAAAAATGCCATCAAATTATACATTTCACTCCGCTAGGGATTATGAAATGTGAAGGGTGAAAAAAAGTGATAAATAAAAAAAAAAGAACAGTATAAATAAATAAATCAACAGACAGGGAGAAAGTGTAAGAGAAGTAACCACCCCTTCTGAATAAAGGATGAGGTGGGCTTCTGCTGTTAAAACACACTGGGTCCCTCATTGCATAACAGTAAACAGTGGTAAAAAGACGACCCGGTTCATGCATAACTACACTAATGTGAGTGTGCCTCTACCATTGGTACACATCTCTAAAAAAAAAAAAAAATATATATATATATATATATAGATAATTATATATTGCAATCATTGTAGCGGATCAGCTCATGGGGAAATATGAATAATTACCCATAACTAGTTATAATTAACTATTCCTATTTTAGATCCACTGTAGATATTTAGCTGACCACTCAGGGTCAACGTCTTGTCAATTCTAAGAACGTTAATTTCCTGGTTAAAGGAAATAACCTTCTGACTGTACAATTCTATAAGTTTGTAACATAAATCCGCATGATTATTGACTCCGGATATGAGTAAACAATGAACACGTCAAGTGTGATACACGTAAGGTTTTATTAACTACACAAACACATAAACTGGTCTAACACACACATAAACACATAAACTAGTCTAACATACACATACACACGTACACACACACACGCATACAGTTGGTAGAGGAAAGGGTTAAAGTTTAACTCAGCATAGAAAAAGGCATAAAGAATGGATTTTATGGAACACTTTGAATGTATATTCAACAGATCAAAGCCTTCAGGGATACGTCGGATTCTGAGTTCAAACACACCTTTGCAAAAAGGTGCAAATGATACCTAATGTAACAATTAATAAGACTAAGTTTGAATACATGCACATCTCATCTGTTTGAAAGAGAGGTTTGATGCAATCTGAAGTTTCCAGTTGATCTTTGCTGAATAGGGTCGATGAGAAGAACAAGTTTGAGTCAGTGTTACTTGATGAATGTAAAGGACTAGGCCGAAGAAAAGGCCTTGCACAGATGCTTTGGTATCCTGAAGCATTTTTTCTCACATCTTCATCTTAGCATCTGCCTGAACCACCGACTGGGGTGGGTTCCTGGAGCCGGGCCTTTAAGGTCGGAGAAGATCTCCGCCTTTCAAGATGGGCTTGTCCAATGAGCAAAATGGAATTTCCGAGCGGGAGGTGGCAATTGCTGGAGGGTTTACGACCCCTTTGTTCTCTAAGCATGGGAATTTGCAAATGGACTTAAATCGAAAATATTAACGATTCTCAGGGCCCTAATAAATATTGCCTATGTACCAATATATAATAAACACGCTTGTTTCGATCATAAGAAGGCAAACTCATAGATACTAAACAAGGTAAGATTAAATATAGTGAAAAGGGAGGATCAGGAATAGGTCCCCTCACAAGCATACTAAAATAATCTAAGAATATCAAAGACAAAATACACAATGACAATAATATACTCAATGGCCTGAAGAAATATGTGTGTTCATTCAAATAACGGTTTTTCTATGAATTAACTAGAACACAGTCCATTTCTACTCTGCTTTTCCTTGGGACAAAGAGTGGGCTATCCTTCTCACATTCCTGGGGGGTCATAAAACCAGTGATATTATGATTAGTTGTCATGGTGACCATAGTGCCTGGTGTTCAGCAGACATCCTGGCATACAGTTAATTGAGTGAGGGGACTGTGACGATTTTTTAATCTAATGAATAATTGATTTGTTTAATCAAATTAAAATTAGTGTGTCAGATTGTTCGAGACGCTACATATTTCCCCCCTTCCGAGCGTTGTTGTCCGTAGAATAGACAACAGCAAGCGACGTCAAAGGTGCAGAACAATCAAACACACACCTGACACTCACGGCTGGGAGCCAGTGGCGGATCTTTGGCTGTTGGTGCCTCCAGGAGTGGTTGTGGTGCAGTGGTGGATGCTGTCAGGTGGTGTGCTGTGGTGATGTAGGCTGTAGCAAGGTGTGGGTCATCGAGCTTATGCAGCAGGTGTCGAGGATGTGTCACCTGTCATCCTGAAGTGAGATAGGTGTCATGTAGTCTTTGCACACCCTTCAAGTAAAGTGTAACCGAAAATTCTGTTGTTTCACAGAAAGATTGCATTGTGACATTTTGATGAATAATTATCAGGCTAAAATTTTAATAATATTTCAACATGGATGAATGAAACCTTCATAGTATGATCAATCAAATATATGATGAATTCAATAAGTCAATTATCATTTAATGCTGACTTCAGCCACCAGAAGTGGAGTAATTCATTAATCTTCAAGTTTTTGAATGGCGTATTTATTTTTTCATATAAAATCTGGGTAACTAAAAGTATTTTATCACACTCTTTAAAATCTGCTGATATTATAACAATAACTGACCTAAAACCTCATCATGATTTTATAAGAAGACTGTCAAGTACAGGCAATATGTGAACATAGAGACTGACCGTGGTGCATGAAACCAGCATTGCAGAGTCCGACACCAAGGGTCACTGCATCTTCACGGGTTGTGCTGTCACCCTGAAGAAGGAAAATCATGTTAAATTATTTCTGTGTTTGGAATGAAACGACATAATGGAGAAACTGTGAAGATTAGACTGTAAATAAGTCAAATGTAAATTGTGTCCAGAAACCCAAAAACAATAAGCTGACAGCTGAACAGAAAGTGAAAGAAAGTAAAAAGGAGTGTGTTTGTGTGTGCATGTTTATACAATAAAGTGGCATATGTGTGTGTGTGTCCATCCTCACGTTACCTGTGACACAAGCCATTCCACCAGTTTGCTAGCTGGTATGACAGATTTGAAGGTTTTCAAATGATGATCTCTGTCTCTGTATATAAAGAAGAGGTTGAAAAGGTTCACAATTGTCCAGATGCTAACATAAACAACATGTGACATCTGACTACAAGAGAAGCAAAGGAGCAGGGCATTTCTAACAAGATAAACCACTGGAGAAACCCAGATTAGGTCTTGTACTTCTAATATAATTGATATAATGACAAAGGAAATGTCTTGGATTGCCAAAATTCATTGATTGTGTTGAAGCGGGTATTGAAAGATTTAGCGGCAAAGGTTGTGGGTTTAAGCTCAGCTAATGGAGATCAATCATCTGGAGATTATTACCACTAGGTCCCAGATTGCTCCAGGGTGGTCTGTCCTTGCAATTAGTGTGGTGTAATTAGTGACCTGGACTGTAAGTCGCTTAAAAAGATAAAAAGCATCTGCTAAAGGGCAAGTAACACGTTCTGTGTTACTTTGTGGATCTGAGATCAGAGTTTTTCCCAACTACAGTTCGGTGGCCTCTCCTCACTCATTATGTGAGATATTAAAGGTGATTGGTGACAGAAAAGCAATACTACTCTGCAGTCCTCACACACACACACACATTCTGTCATGTGCAGCTGGCCACGGTGAATCCATGAAGTACAAACAAATGCGCCTAATCTTTTATGACAGTTCAAATTAAACTGTTGTTTATTAAAAACCATTTGTATCTGCTGTCAAAAGATGTTTTAACTATAAACTGGATTTAATTATAAAAGAGATAATAAATAAAATGTAATGCTACTGTCCATGTGCAAGAAAAGGGTGCTAACAAAACATTGTCTGAAACCTGCCTACAAATCATCTTAAACCCTTAATGACAGTGTGAATTAAGTAATTTTTTTGACTGTTGAGCGTGAAGAATTTCATAGATCATGTGTCACTTACTTGATAACAGGTGTGAAGAGGCTGTGGAGACGGCAATAAAGCCTCACTCCCTGTCAGGGACACACACAAACTCATATAAAGAATTTGCACCAACAGCTGCATCTCTTTCTGCATTTCATTTACGGTTTAAATCACTTCTCGATTGATTTGTTGACAACAATTGTTAAGTAGACCATTTTGTAGTCTTTAATTATTGAGATGGATCATATGCACTCAAGATTCTGTTGACTAAATCTGTAAACTGACTGGTTAAAACGGATCAAAACCTAGTGAGCTGCCTACACAAACAATTTTTCCACACAAGCACAAACAGCGCATGTGAAACTTGACTCCAAAAGAGTTTGATGTTAGCATAGCACACACACATACTGAGAAAATAATGCATTTTAATTACACTTAACTTTTTAAGCATACTTTTCGGTATTTAATTAAATTTATAATCATATTTCTCTTGTCACCATATTGGATTGATTCTTTCACTGAGATCATTGCGAAAAAGGATATTTACCTTATCTCACGTATCCTTGTACATGAGCTATCATATTTAGCAAGTATTCTGGGGGAAATACCTTTGAGATGATGTCCTCCATTTCACTCCTGGCTTTATAAGTGCCATCATCATACCGAAAGCGATACAACACCTGCTCATTCTTGAACTGGTGCTTATCTGACACTATGGTGAAAAACACACACACACAGATACACTTAAGTGACAATTAGGTCATGCTTAAACAGTAAACTTCACCTCTAACATAACACCATGAGCAGGAATTAAGCTTGTGATGTATTTGTTTCTCTCACTTTCAGACTCAGGCTGATAAACATGCATGTGGAGGTCTGTGATTAATTGAAGTGTGTGCGTGCCATCGCTCCACAAACCTTTTTGACCTCTCCTTGAATGCTGCCACCATATTATTGATTGAGCGCCTGAGCCCTTATACCTGAATTTATCACTCCAATCCCTTCTGGTGTTTGTCAGTTTTCACTGTGTTACAATCCCCTGGCTGTAAAATAGAGGTATGATGCTCCCCGAATCTACCAGCATTTCATGTCATGTTACTA
>JADLZN010000870.1:0-31040 GCA_018155175.1 Sinocyclocheilus anophthalmus | reverse complement strand
TGAATAAATGTGACCCTCTGTGTAAACCCAGCTAAAGTCTTTTTTGTGTGCGAGTGATTAACTATTTTCTACATAAAATCATCCTTCATAAAGATGTAGAAAATTCTGTGAAAATATAACCTTTATATCTAATATTGACTGAGTAAGGCCATGTCAAAGATTGAAATTACTGGTTGAAATCAAACTTTGATGCTTGTTATCTCATAATTAGATGTTGAGGCTTTAGCCTGCATGCCACAGTCAGGGTCACATATGCAGCTTGTGCTGACAGACCGATGCAAATAAGATGATGGTTGCGAGGTACAAAGTATTACTAATTATTTCATAGTACTACCATTGTGCATGTCTAAAAAAATCCTGGTATTTACACGGACCATGAAAATGAAGAGTGTATAGTGAATGTTTGACTGACCATGCTGTGTTTCAGTCAGTGCGCTCCTCAGACAACAGTTCTCCCGCCTCAGGCGCTCAAGCTCCTGCTCATATTCAACGATATTGTCTTTGAGAGCGTTAAATATTTCTTCTGCTACTGCTGTCATGCGCTTTATTAAAAACGAATGAATAGACACAAGTCCCATCTTGATCTTTTTAGTTACAAATTCCTCCGTCTATTTGCTGCTTCTTCTTCTTCTTCTGTGGTTTTTATTTGGCGGTTTGCAAACGAAGTACATTACCGCCATCTGCAGGACTGAAGTGTGAACTCATTGGGATATAAACAGGGGAAAGTAGACTCGGTGAGTTTAAAATTAAAGCGGTGACAAGAGGGCGGCAGAAAAGGAGACAGCGGAATGGAGACGCGGCAAGGAGAGCAATACGGTTTTAGCTCACGAGCCATGCAGCGAGTTCTTCAGGGTATTTAAAGATCAAAAGTAAGGTTCACTTTCCAAGTCCACAGTAAATGCGGGTGTCATAATCTTAAGAACAGAACGTGGCATTCACCTTGGTAACATAGCTGCGTCTCTGCGTTTGGTGCGTTCTGGGGGGAAAAGAAATGCGCATTACGCGCAAGCCGGGTGAGAAGCGGACAGAGAGGACGCGAACGAAAATAAAACTAATTAAAAATTGAGAGATAACAGCGAGAAAACGGCTATCCCATCAACCCTCCGGTCAAACGCTGAGAGGCCAACTCCCCAGCGCCGTCCCCGCCGGACGTCCCGCCCGTGGCCGCCCCCCCCCCCCCCCTCCCCCCCCCCCCCCGACGAACCCTAATGTAGAGCCCACTCGAACACAAAAATACCTTGTGATGCACAACGGGAACTCCGGAATACCTGCAGACCTCCCCTTTCCCTTCCCCCTTTTAATCCTACAAACATTAACTTTCATTTTCCATCTTTTTGTTCTTATACTCAGTTTATATTGAGGACGACCACTATAGCCATTTGAGTAAGACGCAACTGGAGATTGCCTGTCTGAGGAGCATATCTTTCCCATTGTGTGTCCATGAGCTGTTCTTCACTTTTTGGGTCCCCCAGCGACACCCGACCACTAGCATGGTTAACAACACCCCAATATGAACACCTAGCCGAGAAACCCCAAAAACATATCGAACCGAAAAAACTTCGACTAGACTTTGTTGAAACCCGACCCTCTAAGGCACACACACGCAAGATAAGTGTTTGGCTCTGACACCAAGCAGTGAGCTATGTATCACCCAAATAAACATCCCCTCAACCTTTACCACACTGTAACAACGCTGTTCACGCTCCACCATCATAACCTCCTCACCGCTCAAGTTATTGCTAGACTGGAACAGAAAGAGCTTTTCAGTGCAAACTCAAGATGAAAGGAAAGACAGCAGGGAGAGCGAGCATCACACTATTTACTGATCAGCTTGACCAGACTCTGCCGCAGGTCGTTGAGGTCGAAGAGCTTGACGTCGAGGATCTGAATGACCCTCTGCACCTCGTTCTCGGCGCGCTCGCGGTCCTCCAGCGCAGACGCCAGGTTCTGTTCGGTGTTCTGCACGCGCCGCTCCAGCTCGACGTTACGCATCTCCAGCTCCTGAAACACATTCAGAGAGGCACTGACATGGATTCTGTGCTCATTTACAGCATGCCACAGAGCTTTCACAGAAAAAAAGAACCACAGGAAGTTAGAAATTCTACAATCCACACACACACACAACACACAACAAACACACACACAAATACATACACACAATACAATACACACACACACACACACACACACAATACAAACACACACACATACAACACACACAACACACAACACAATACACACACACACAAGTCTGGTCAGCTATCCTTGTGGGGAATCTCCATAGGCGTAATGGTTATTATACTGTACAAAGGAATCAAACCAAAGGCATTGGGGTTCCCTGCTAAGGGAACCAGGGTTACATACATAATGAGAAGTTCCCTTTCATAGATTCACTTTACGCTACTCTATACGCTACTCTATACCGCAGCACCATGCTACCATTGCCTGCCATTTCAGCACATTGACTACTGTTAAAAACAGATAAAATCTAAGAACCAGAAGTCAAATCTTTGTTTATTTATTCAAAACATGTATGTAATGCGAAGTTAAATTTCAAATAGAAATGTTAAAGATGTAAATGTTTAAAAACATTGTCTCCAGTAGTAAATCAGCGTTTATGTATTTATTTTTCGCCAATTCAAGTGAGATTTATCCTGTAAATTGAACATCCGTTCCAATCAGCAAGTAGTCCTGTGTGCTACAAAAAGAAAAAAATTTATATTTATATAATAATAATATAAAAATGCCTTTAACACTAGCTTGCTCTATTTTTTCTATTCTATCTGTTTTCTTTTTATTTCTTATATAATTAAAAAAAAACTACATGTTGCTACGTGTACTGCATTAAGCTAACAGACTTGTTATAGCACTTGCATATCATTGCTCTTTTGTGGATTTTGATTGCTTCCATTTGTAAGTCACTTTGGATAAAAGAGTCTGCTAAATGAATAAATGTAAATGTAATTTAATTAATATTATTATTATTATTATTATGACAACATAGTCTCTATATAAAAAAGTATCAAAATGATATATATACAAGCTTACCTTCAGGACCTGGAGTTGACTGTTTACAAGCTGCATCTTTCCAATGGCAGGAAGTGGATAACCTTCCTGTAAACAAGCTGAAAAGAAAAAGCCCATGTGTAAATTACAATAAAAATGAATTTTTTCACTTAAAATGCCAATAAAAAGAAAACAACAATAATAATAAACTTTTACCATTAACCTTGGGGATGTCACCTGTCAATTTAAATTTTATGTTGAGGTTCTGAATTATTTGCTTTCAGATCAGTTTTAAACACTTTTCCTAATTTCTTTTTACCTGGAATGGTCCCACATAGCTTTTTGCTAAGCTCATATCAATTCTGTTCAAGAGAATTAAAGTTTGTACCAATCCTTTAATAATTTTAGAACATAAACACACATCCAGCTGTGTACAGTATGAATAGACTGCATTTATGGGTCCAAAACTCACTTGTTGAGGGTCACGTTTCCTGCCATTTTGAGCTCAGTCACATATATGTGAGTACTGACACTGCCCTCCTGTTGGTTGAAGGGAAAATCATTATAAAACATTTCTTACCTCATTTAAATTAATTTTTGGTTATTCCTCCTGGTGTGACTCACCAGATTGAGGACAAATAGTGGAGATAGTGTGCTGTTGGGCTGAATTGTGTAAGCTGTCACTACTGCTGGCCTGAACAGTCATGATGTTCGGTTCAAATGTAATGAGGGTCTCCTTCACTGTCTCAACCAAAAGCTTCATCATCAGACCAGGATACATTTTCTCAATCTGACTGCTGACTGTTGTGCGGCCAGTGTCATCACTCGTGACTGCAATAGTGGTGCTAATGGTCAGTTCACTTACAGCCAGATCAAATGATCCACTGTCTTTTCTGTGTACAAAGAGATCAGATATTATATAGCATAATTTACATTATTCCTGAATCTAATTAATTCATTTAGTGTGAATTAGTAATGAGGACACTCAGCATACATGATTCTGAGGTATTTAACTCTCCAGTTTCCATGCAGATTGATGTAGTCATTGCCAACTGAGAGCATGACTCCAGTGTCAGGAACTAATCCCAGCTCTGAGGTACATCGGGGAAGTTCACTATATGCTATTATAAGAATATTCCCAACAATCCAATAACTCATCTCCCCTTTTCTTCAATGCCTCTTTGTTTTATTACAAATGTGGCATCATGCATTTTTTGGGAAGTAAATTTTGCAAGGCCAAGTAAATATCTCTTTTAACACGATCCTATTTGTTGTATTTGTCAGTAGGGGACAATCCTAAAATCTCAACAATTTGAGTAGTAAGATCGATACTAAAGCGTTCGGCAATTTGTAATAATTGCTCCTTTGTACACCTCTCAAGTAAAGAGGACAATCTTCGAGCACCGAAGACATCTTCGTTCTAACACACACCTATGCGACAACACAAACAAACAACTCACGCAAGCGAGATGGTAGTGTTTTCTAATTTCTAGAACTACATTTCCCATAAGCCACTGCTTCAAAAAGGAACTACGTCAGTCCGTTACGTAACCTAATCATTCACAAAAACTTCAAAGACTTACCACATGTCAAAACACATTGTAGGTTCGTGGGAAAGAAAAGAATGCACTAAAAAAAAAACACAAACATATCTATTCACAAATTTTACTGAATAGGCTCACCTCCGTGAACTGAGACACTCCAGCTCCTATCTGAAAGAAAACACTAACTAATTCCTATCTAGTCTTCGAGGATGTACCGGGCTCGGGGCAACATGAAACGCTAAACTCAGTGACGATCAGTCAAACTGAAAGTCCGAAAGCGTACCCCCGAGAGAGATTTAAATCTCCACCCAGAATAACCCTCAAAAAAAAAAAGACAAAATAATAAACAAAACAACAACCAGCGTTCTGTCGGAAGGATTGTATACACAACCCAGCTGGACACACTCTTCCTAACCGGAGTTCTCATTCAAAAAGGTGACCATTCACAAAAATAATCACATAGCTACTCACCAACATTTCCTACTACAAAGGATCCCGGACGAGCCCCCAATTTATGTCACGGCCAGCTCGTTCCCGACCGTCACATAAAGAGGTCCACACATATAAACGAGTTGTTTGACTTGCAAGATTATTTATTCAAAAGAAAATGATCTGTTACAGAATATAACACAATGTGTAGGGATTTAAATAACAAAAAATAACCAACAAGAAGAAAACAAGTTGGAGCAAATGACTCCTTGGAAAAACTGGGTTCTCCCAGAGGAAGTACTGTTGGACAGTTCAGCCAAACATTTATACTCTCCACCCATGAGTTATCCAATTAACAGTGATGTCACATTCTGATGTTATCCTGCCACCATCAGGTAAAGAAGGAAAAGACAGGGGCATAACAATCCACCTTTTCTGTGCCACTTATATCCGGCACTTTAATAGTTCTGAGTTTCTGCTGGATTGAGGCAATTCCAATCTGTCGACCTGCAATCAAAGCAACATTTAGAAGCAGTACCTCAGAATGAGTGCCCTGAGATCTGCAAAGCATGTTTAAGTAAAAGACACAAAGTATGTTTATGTTTAAGTTTTTGTTCCATTTTGAGTTACAAGAAGTATTATTTTGTTTACTTACCATATCCAATCCCCTTCTGAGTTAGTCTGACTTTAACTCCTGCATTGGTACGTGTAGCTACAGATACCAGGTTCACAAGAACCAGAACACACCAGAGGAACATCACTTTGAATCTGATACACCCTGAGCGACATAGATTCCTAATGAATGAGTAAATATAAAGTAAAGAGTTATTTAGAATAATCAAATGTCAGAATAATAATAATTAGAAATGGACAAACAACCAATTTGCATTTCAACCTAAATTCAAGGTCATAATAAAATGGAGTCAGAAGAAAAAAATGTCAGATTACAATTGAACTTAAATGAAATAACTTTGCGTGCTGAAATGACCGAACACACGGGAAACCTTCAGCCACCACTGGATACCTTCCTTGGGCCAAGTGCACGGCCCTTACATGTACATGCATAATCTTTATTAACCTGTAAGTGTTGTTACAACTCTGTGGTTGTTCTGTTTTTTTCTTTATTCTTCTATTGGGGCTGTCTTTGTCTGTAGTCTGTCTAGGAAACGTCACCTGATTGGCTTCTGCAGGCTGATTGTTGCTGTCTTCTGATTGGTGTACAGCACTTTAAAAATCACAACATTGCTTCCTCAGCAGTTGTCTTGTGTTCTGAGCAGTTTATTTTGTATAGTGCTGAGTTTTTGTGTAAGAGTTTGTATTACGAGAGATCTGAGACTGTGAGTACTGTTTGTTTTGTTTTGTTGAAAAGAGGTGTATCGAAAGTGGTGTATCTTATTTTATTTTATTTTAGTAAGGTAGAGGTTTAGAAACTAAGAACATTTTGTTTGTTATTTTGGCCTTGTCAGCTCCCAAATTAAATACATTAATCATTCCCAATAAATACTCCCAATAAATGTGTTGTTGCAAATTTCATGCATGAAAGTCCTCTCATGTCAGTGTCAACATGTTTAACATGCTAGTTGTGAATCCGAAATATAAAAGCTATATCATACAGCCTAAGTTAGCTTTTCTGAAGCTAATTACAGTAAGCTCCCTTATATTTACAGTGCATAAGATATTAAGTGACCACATAATATCCTATCATTAGACAGCAACTTCAGGATCTCTGCTTTTGCTAGAGAATAGGGAAATGGCTGAGACAAGCAATGCCCTGATTTGTTATGTTGCCCTGAAAGAGACCTTTGTCTTGCAGTCAGATGAAGCCACATGACTGTGAACAAGTTGATGTTATGCTTACATTGAATTAAGGCGAGCTAGAATGAAAAGAATGCAGATAAGACTTTGCAGGAATATGTCATGCAGCCCACCCTGTTACAAACTGAGGTCAACGGATATAAACTAATATCTACTAATGAACCATGTTACTTCTCTTATGAAGAGTCATAAACACAAGCAAAGCCATTTTGAATATAAATGGCAATCTGTAGAAAACACTTTCACTGTCATTACAGATCAGATCTGGGCAGATCATAAAAAAAGAATACTATATTTCACACATAAACTGAAATTATGTAGGCTGATGTTGTTCAGATAAGTGTGTGTGTGTGTGTGTGTGTGTGTGTGTTTTTAACGAATGAGACCCAACGTTTGACAGCACTTGTATATATATGAGCGTGAGAGGGAGTGCACTGGACTTTGGAGCTCTGAGACCACCAGACCTGGAACCACGGGCTGACTAAGCTAGAGCAGAGGAGAAATGCAGAGAAGAAAAGAGAAGAGAAGTTGTGTGTTTATGTGTGTGTACCTGGTATTCGCTACGTTATGGGGACCAAATGTCCCCACAAGGATAATAATACCAGTCATTTTTTATGTTGTGGGGACATTTTTTGGTCACCATGAGGAAACAAGCTTATAAATCAAACAGAATTATTTGAAAATCTAAAAATGCACAAGGTTTTTTGTAAGGGGTAGGTTTAGTGTAAAGGGATAGAACATACAGTTTGTACAGTATAAAAACCAGAATGAGGGTGGGTGTGTTTGTGTATTTAAGTGCATTGGTGAAATCATTGTGGTTGTGGACTTTTTGGCACGTTAAAAACTATAGAAGAGGTGGTCTTCAGCTGGCATTGGTCATTCCCAGGGCCAGATTTACCTCTTTTGTGACGTAGGCAAAACTATTTTTTGGGCCCCCCTTCCCTATTAATATAATAGGCCTAATATTACCACACAAGCAAACAAAAATATTTCTTAATCAGTGGAAACGTTACACTGTGTTTTTCTATCGCAATAAGCGCTTGCGTTCAGTCAATAAAAATCGAATGTATGTTCTTAATTTCAGAATTTAAACAAATTGCATTTCATTCCATTAATAGGCACGGCGACATGGCCACATAACCACTTCGGGAGTGCATTATTTCTCTAATAATTTTAACGGCCTGGAGTCACAATCCCACATCAATTGTTCAGATGATTTGTTTCAAGACATCTGACATGTTTCCATCCTGAAATCTCATGTGTGTTAAACTAGCTAATTTTTTACGCACCTCATCCCAAACCTTCCTTGCAAATTCCAAAACATAATTTTAGAGCTAATAACAAAGGCTTGAGCCATTGATATGCAGGCTAACGCAGTTATTAATGCAGTCTAACGCAGGTATTAGAGAGAGAGAGAGAGAGAGATTAAGGGTGTGAATACTGGCGTCTGTGCGTCTCTAAGGAGGATCAGCAGCAGTGTCTACTAATAGCGAATCTTTAAGTTGAACTGCTTCAAGAACCTCGCTACTGAGAAATGTCATGTAGCTTTTCATCTGCGAAACTCTTTTATTGATAAATTTGCGGGCAGCCGCAGCGCTGATGGTAAGTTTCTGTTCGCGTCTCCGCGTGTCTGCACTGCGTGTGCGTCTGTGAGAGAGACTGGGAGAAAGAAAAAGTGTGATTTCCGTTCCGATTTTCTGGGTTTTGGTTCTTTTACTGTTGTAGATATCCCATAGTATAACAAAAATATTATATATCTCTTCATTGTGTTTGGGCCCCCCCTGGACGAGCAAGCATAGGCACGTGCCTAGAATGCCTATGCGTAAATCCGGCCCTGCTCATTCCTTCAGAGAAGAGCAGAGAGGGGACAGTGACTTTTGTGTCCTGTTGTGAAGGAACAACAAGGCACCATCTGTTCAGTGACTGTAACGGGCAGGAGGGCGTATACAAATACATTTGTAGGGGTGAATTGAGGTAGGGAGGTGCTGTTCTATCAGAAAGACTCAGAGAGAAGGTAAATGTTTACATGGTATTTCTTCTGTAAAGTGTTAAGAGATGGTGGTGAGTTACAATAATTCATGTATAGTTGTATAGAAAAGTTATTTGGCGTAGGCCCCGTCCTTTGTCCAAATCCTGGGGATGCAGATTTGGCTGATCCTGCCTGAAGATGAAGGCAAGGGCAGATACCCCCTATGGATGGACAGGGCCAACCTGGTAGTGGTGGGGAGGATGGAGGGGAACATCAGCGTACTGATGAAAATGAAACTGAGAAAATGACATCATTAAAGTAATTACAGTATATACCCCAGGTGCCAAGCAGTGATTGGCCTGACCTGTTAGTATGAATGAATGACGTAGCTTTGGAGTCTTCCTAACAGAACTTGCGCTGGAAGCTTTCATTTCCAGTGCAGTCCTGAAAGCCAGTGTTAAACCCTTAAATTTGATTGTGACCGCAATTGGGAGCCAGTGGAGTGAAATCACAAGGGGTGTGATGTGGGTCTTTTTTGGCTTATTTAAGACCAAATGTTCAGCCTTCTGTTCTGGATCTTCTGCAGAGGCTTGGTTGCACTGGCTGGAAAGCCAACCAGTAGGGCATTGCAGTAGTTCTGTAGTCCCTCTGAGAACCACTGAATTGTGGGACCAATGGACCTGAGACATTAGGGACCACTGGGACCCCAAGAGCAAATTAATGAAGAAGAAGGAGTCCCTCTTCTCCTCGCTTTTTTGAGGAAGCTGCAGTAGTCGAACAAAGCCTCTGGCTAAGAACCCATGAAGGCACAAGTGCAGGCTTTGAGGCTAGGGCTTGATTGATGGCCAGAGCAAACACTGTTTTCACAAATGCATGTTTTTATAGTTTACACAAAGACAGTGATATAATTTTCAAAGACTTTTTCAAAAGTTTGCATTTTCAGGTCCCCAAAACAGTATTGTCATGTTAATGCATTTGTATAGCGTTTTTATGGCAACACTATCAATGTCAAAGTGCTCCTAGAACTCTTAAGTATAATTTGCTAGCTGGGAATCTTCTGAGAGCTATCGCTTGGCCAACATGACCGCTGTACCCATGGCTGGACTTACCATTGGGCTTGAATGGGCTGCACCCTACAAGGCGGGGGCCCTGCCTTAACCCGTTTACATTTGCTCAGTTATGTGCCAGTCAGAAATTATTAGCCACATTTCCACTGCACACGCAAGATCTAAACGTGCCAGCTGGGGCTACAGCTTACAACTACGACATTCAAGGCCACAATCAAACAACATAAACTGGCATTTATGATTATTTCACATAGAAGAAGGACACACAAATAATACGTGACGTATTGAATCGTGTCTGCACATTGGTTTGTTATCACATGGCTACTTTAAACAGCTCTATTAAGCCTTTAGCCCCAAAGAGCGCACATTTAGAAAGATAATGATAAATTCTCAAATGTTCACACCTCATTTACAGAGGATGATTCTATATTAACGTTACTATATTAATGTTCGACTAAATTATGCAGTCATCTGATGAGTTTTGAGCGCTCTCTCATGTCTTACTGCCATTATACATAGTGGGGAAAATGTAATCAAAATGGTTTTAAATAAAAAAATAGCAATTTAATGAGTTTCTGTTTCTATAACATAGCTATGTCTATGATATAAGACTTAGCCTATCACACAAACAAGAGTCATTTTTTTGAATATCTGCACGATCGCAAATGTACAATAAACAACAACTTACAGAGTAACTTTAAGAGACAAAATTCCGTTTTGCTCCATCAGAAAGAAAATAGAACAAACAGCAGAACCGCTGTGTCTCTGAACAACAGTGTTTTGTTCCTCAGCATACACGTACCAGTAATGATTCAATCAGGCTATAAGTACAGTCCTTTGCAAAGTTAAATGAATCAGCTTTTTAAACGAATCGGTTGATTCAACTCACTCATTAAGACAGTCACTTGCTGCCACCTACTGGCGGTTGTAGATTCATTTTTTTTAAAAGTAGCTTATTTTATTTTTGCAATCATTTAATATTTCTACATTAAAATTTTATATTTAAACTTAACATTTATGCACAATCCATCTATGAATTTTGTTGATAGTGATTTCATTTGATTGTTAAATAAGAACCTGAGATAAGAGGACACAGATAGCCTATGACAATAACTGAATTATTTCAGTGTTTTGATCTCTCAACTGAGAGAATGCATCCTGTTTATTATATTATAATGAATATTTAATATTACATTTAAACATTGACTATAGCCTAGACATGTTGCATATTAATTGTACTATTTATGAACCTCAAAGCATTTGTTTGTGTATTTTGTGTTACTCCATAATAAATTTCTAGTTGAGGGCATTTGTAGTGTAGGTATAGGGCCCAAACATAACCTCAAGCCCAGGGGCCCCCGCCCCCCCAAGTCCTGTCCTGGCTGTACCCCATAACTGCCGCAGATTCATTTAGGCTTTTAACTTAGAAATGCATAATTCCGAGGATGTGGGCAGCCCAGAGTAGAATGTCATGTGCTGTAATTTTTGTCCATCTCTAATGTTTGGAACTGTATACCATTATATTTGACATTAGATAGTTTACAATTTTTGAATAACGAATGACAGATTTTGGGAGAGCCTGCACGTTGCTTTACATAATGAACATTACACATTTTTGTCATGGCTCCATCTTGTGGTGGATTGACTGGAACAAACTGAGCTAGGAGTTAGGACATTTCTACTGCCATATGCTCAATCTCCAATTATTTTCTGTCTCTCCTCCTGACCATTAAAAAAACAAAAAACAAAAAACCTCTGAGCAAATTTTATAAAAGAGATTACAACAAGACAATAAAGAGTTCTATGTTTCTCACGGCCCAATCTCATTTTGGGCTCCTTTCTCTCAGAACTTTTGCATGTCCTCAGTTGTGTCTATTTTTATTTCTCCAAAGAAAGACACTGTTGATACTTTCTTTTGTTTGTCACAATGACATTGTTGAGTCATTGTTCACATCATCTCACATTTCCAAACAAGATCTCCATCTTATGTTTAAGTGATTGATGCCTAATGTTTGAATGTTTGCATCATCTTCTTACATTGCTGCTTTTAATGTTTTATTATTTTGGATTTTTATGCATAATATTTAGCTCACAAAAGGAAATAGTTTTCCCTCATATATTTGAGTTGTTGCACCTTATTCTTCCATGATTGTGTCATCTCGTCAAATTTCTGCTTTCTGTTCCTGTGCATTCTTTTTAAATGAGGGTTTTTGCATTTTATTTAGCTCACATCAGAGTAGGATTTTTCATCTTCATTATTTCCATCTCCATCACATTTCTGCTTTTTGGCACCTAGTTCTTGTGCTTAATATATAATATATATATATTGTTTTTTCACACACACATATACAGTCTATCATACAGTGGGGCAAAAAAGTATTTAGTCAGCCACCAATTGTGCAAGTTCTCCCACTTAAAAAGATGAGAGAGGCCTGTAATTTTCATCATAGGTATACCTCAACTATGAGAGACAAAATGAGAAAAAAATCAAAAAAATCACATTGTAGGATTTTTAAAAGAATTAATTGTAAATTCCTCGGTAAAATAAGTATTGGTCACCTACAAACAAGCAAGATTACTGGCTCTCACAGACCTGTAACTTCTAAAGGCTAAAGGCTCCTCTGTCCTCCACTGGTTACATGTATTAATGGCATCTGTTTGAACTCGTTAACAGTATAAAAGACACCTGTCCACAACCTCAAACAGTCACACTCCAAACCCCACCATGGCCAAGACCAAAGAGCTGTCAAAGGACACCAGAAACAAAATTGTAGACCTGCACCAGGCTGGGAAGACTGAATCTGCAATAGGTAAGCAGCTTGGTGTGAAGAAATCAACTGTGGGAGCAATTATTAGAAAATGGAAGACATACAAGACCACTGATAATCTCCCTCGATCTGGGGCTCCACGCAAGATCTCACCCCGTGGGGTCAAATGATCACAAGAACTGTGAGCAAAAAATCCCAGAACCACACGGGGGGACTAGTGAATGACCTGCAGAGAGCTGGGACCACAGTAACAAAGGCTACCATCAGTAACACACACTGCGCCGCCAGGGACTCAAAATCCTGCAGTGCCAGACGTGTCCCCGTGCTTAAGCCAGTACATGTCCAGGCCAATCTGAAGTTTGCTAGAGAGCATTTGAATGATCCAGAAGAGGATTGGGAGAATGTCATATGGTCAGATGAAACCAAAATAGAACTTTTTGGTAAAAACTCAACTTGTCGTGTTTGGAGGAGAAAGAATGCTGAGTTGCATCCAAAGAACACCATACCTACGTGAAGCATGGGGGTGGAAACATCATGCTTTGGGGCTGTTTTTCTGCAAAGGGACCAGGACGACTTATCCGTGTAAACGAAAGAATGAATGGAACCATGTATCGTGAGATTTTGAGTGAAAAACTCCTTCCATCAGCAAGGGCATTGAAAATGAAACGTGGCTGGGTCTTTCAGCATGACAATGCTCCCAAACACACCGCCCGGGCAACGAAGGAGTGGCTTCGTAAGAAGCATTTCAAGGTCCTGGAGTGGCCTAGCCAGTCTCCAGATCTCAACCCCATAGAAAATCTTTGGAGGGAGTTGAAAATCCGTGTTGCCCAGCGACAGCCCCAAAACATTACTGCTCTAGAGGAGATCTGCACGGAGGAATGGGCCAAAATACCAGCAACAGTGTGTGAAAACCTTGTGAACACTTACAGAAAACGTTTGACCTCTGTCATTGCCAACAAAGGGTATATAACAAAGTATTGAAATTAAATTTTGTTATTGACCAAATACATATTTTCCACAATAATTTGCAAATAAATTATTTAAAAACCCTACAATGTGATTTTCTGTATTTTTTTCTCATTTTGTGTCTCATAGTGGAGTTATACCTATGATGAAAATTACAGGCATCTCTCATCTTTTTAAGTGGGAGAACTTGCACAATTGGTGGCTGACTAAATACTTTTTTTCCCCACTGTATTTATATATCTTACATTGGAATAAGATTGTTCTGCCTCTTATGTATCAGTCATTAGTGCCATATTGCATGTTTTAGCCTGTGTGTGTGTGTCATCTTTGACACAAAGGAGTGAGACTGCCTTTTATGTTTTCTAGTTTGAGTTTTCTCAGACTACCTCAATTAATTTTTTTTTCTTTTTGTTTGATGGAAAGCTCTCCATCTAACATCTGAGTCATCTGTGCCTTATACTTGCAAGTTTGTGTTACTTTATCTCTTGACATTTCTGCTCTTGATGGACATTTTTTTCATCTCCATCAGCTCATGTTAGATCAAGATAATTTGGCCCTTACTGTACAGTTGTAGAAAAACATTTAAGAATATTTATTATACACAGAATAAGAGGCAACACTTTATTTTAAGGACCAGTTCTCACTATTAAATAGTCACTGAAAAAAATTGTTTCGTTGGATCAAAGTAAACCAATTGCTTCAACTTCTTACAAGTAATCAGTTTATTTATTCTCAACAGAAAAACATTTTGTTTGACCAAATCAAATTTCTATAGTCAACTCAAACTAATAATTCACTTTCAACCAAATATATATTTTAAATGATTACATCACAAATTATCACTATAAATCTATTTGGATTAATTTACATTTTTACATATTTTAAAATCAAATATCCAGATGAATACAGATTACAGTTACAGTAATATATTTTGTAATTCCGTAATTCTGTTGCATGTAACTAGTTACTCCCCAACACTGTTTACAACCGAGGGGAGACCTGTGTTGTATTGTTCATAAAAATGGTACTCGGACTTATCTTGAATGCTGCCCTCTTCCTATATAAAAAAAAGTAAGATTACTTTTGCATGAGCAATCTTAAGGAAGCATCAAGAAGCTCACACTCCAGACTCTCGTCAACACAGTCAGGACTGTTTGCCTGCGGTTATGGATTACAGGTAATAATGTTTTAAATAACTTTCCGTTTCTTGCACAGACCGATGGCTTGATAGACCTCATTAGTCATCAGTCACACGTAACTAAATTTTCTGTGCCTGTATTTACTTTATTGACTCTTTATGTAGTGATTGACTTGCACATTTAGGCCATGTTTCAGGATTTTTTTTTTCTTTTCTATGAAGAAAAAAGGTCATCTGATGGATGGCCTGAGGGTGAGCAAATTTTCATATTTATTAGAACAAAAACTTAAGTCTTAAAAATGTCTAAATGATATTGCATTACATAAAACAAGTGTCAGCGAAACAAATTATCATTATTATATTGTATATTATAATTATCGTATTACTTATTCCACTTTTTTGAGCCATTTAGCAATAATCTTTGATCATAATTGGTTACCAAATGGGAATTTTATTGTACGTGGGCTAACCTCCATACAGTATGTGAACAGTGAAGAGTAAAAACATGAGAATGAAAGCATACGCATAAAGAATCTTTGCTGTGAATGAGAGCTCTAGTTTAGCAAACTCTGACTTATGAAAGCATTTGAAAGTCATCAAGACTGTAGTTTTTTTTTTTCTTTGGAGGAAATTAATCCCTCACCCCAAGATGATGAATTCAAGATTGGGTACACTGTAAAAAATTATATAATTTTTTCCTCAAAGTTGTATATTGATTTATGAGTTATCTATTTAAAAAACACCGGACTGGGAAACAAGGACTGGGGACCACCGCTCGGACCATGAAGTCGGGTCCCTCCAGACACCAGACCAGGACCACCGGAAACAGTCCTCGGACCACCAAACGCGAGACCACCGGAGAATCGGTCCTCCAGGACCCCAGACCTGAGCCTGTCGGAATCAGTTCCTCCAGGAACCCCACACCACCAAACGCGAGACCAACAGAGTCGGGTCCTCCAGGACCACTGGACTTGGGACCACTGGCGTCAGGTCCTCCAGGACCACCTGACTTGGGGCAGCCTCATAAACTGGGAGAGGGGTCTGGTCCAGATCCATGGACTGCAGCTGGGGCTGGAGAACTGGAGTGGACCTTGCTTCTCTCCTCCTTTTTGACCTTCGCTTGCGAGACTGAGACAGTGATGATTTGCTATCCACTGGAGCGGGCTCGGAAATCTCCGGGGGCACTGCAATGGACTCAGACGGGGAAGTTCTAGGGTGAGTAGATATCGGGGCTAGCCCAGAGAGACTCATTTATGTTCAAAATACATGGGATAGGAAGTTATATAAATATATATATATATATATATATATATAATATATTATATATTACACTACATGTATACATACAACTATGCACATGTATATATTTACATTTGAGTAAGTGGGCTTTACAAAAAAAAAAAAAAAAAGCCAAAAGTAATATATACACACACATACACGTAATTTTCCATTGAGTGTAAGTGGCTTTTTAAAAAAAAAGCCAAGTATAAGCTAAATGAAGACGAGGGGTTTATACACTTTTTAAATTTTCTAGCACTTGCTACATTCACCTGCTGCACTCAAATTGCATACATTAATATTATGAGATTAATGTTTTAAAAGATAAAAACGGCTCTAAAGAAAAAAGGCTGTATATTAGAAAAAAATAGATGATACTTTTAAAATGTGCAACTAAAAATACCATTAGGTGGGGCAACCACGGTTCCTAAACCAAGTGAGGTCACGGAGTCATTTATTCAATCTATTATTCAAAATGACTGATTCGTCAGCGAACACGGAGAGAGAAGGAAGGAAAAGAAGAAAAGAAGTAAAGGAAAAGAAACGTTTCTATAGCTGTGTCCCAAACCTGAAGGTGTGGGACTCGGATAGTTTCTCATTTGAAGTGCGATTTGATCAAAGCGTCACGACCTAACCCCCCTAGCTGTGCCAATTCGGGATGCACCCTCCGAAGACCGCATTCCAAAGCCGATTGTGTCACCGTGGTGCGACGAAGGCTGACGTATTTCGAAAGTGATGTCAAATGCACCCTCCTTTTCCCAGGAAAATGAAGTGTACATCATATGGACACTTCGCACCCTACCATATCCCAGAATCACTTGCGCGCAGATGACGACGGTGTTTATATTCAACATGAACAGCGGGGGTGAAGAGTTCTGTGGGGGATCACATTAAAATGAACGTATTGTGTTTAATTTACTCAAAATATAGCGAAAAACAAGGTTAAAGCCCTGGTTTTTTTTTTTTTTTAACAAAGACCACAAACAATAAGACAACCACTATATAAGCAATAGTCTTTCCCTTTGTTGTGTTTTTGTAGTGCTGTCATGCAAGATATGTCTACAAATGTTTTACCCAAACTTTAGCACTTCAGTATTTTGTATGCATATGTGCTGCTGTGTCATATTTTCTAATGTTAAGACTGCAAACCTTAACTTTATATTTTTCATAAGTGTATCCATTTCACTTATTTTAGGACTATTCTGGAGAAAATTAGCCTGCTGGGGAAAGAATTAAAAAATACAAAGTAAGTAAGTTAATAGACACATTTTTGCTGAAATTAATTGTGCTGTTGTTGTTAACATGCATGGTTTATTTGCTCTGCCTTAGGATTGCAAGTGTCCTGGGACAGATGAGGGAGAGAGCGGAAGCTGGTGGAGCTACTCAGGGAGGACATCAAACTCCAGAAAGAGACAGAGGAGAGAAGAGCAAGGAGAGAATGGAGGACTGTTTTCGCTTCTGAGAGAATGCTTAAATACATTTATTCGGAATTTTTCGCCTATTAGGCAAGAGAAAGCCGTGGAAAAAAATGGGTACATTACAGTTTTTCAGTATCTTTTTTTAATGTCACATTGTCAATTAAACAACCTAATTTCTGTAGTTTATTTTTGTGATGCAAGTTAAAAATTAAATGAAAAAGTTGTATACATTATTAATTTTTGTAATGTAATTTATTTGTAAATGAGCCCGAGTACTTTCTGTACATTTTGTATTTTTGTTTTGCATATTCACATGTAAATTTTATTTCACAAATAAAAGAGAAGTAATTATGTACATTGTTTAATTTTTTTAGGCCAGCTATAAATTTTTTCCACAAAAACATCTTTTTTTTTTGTGTCTGCTAAAAGATATATATATATATTATATTTTTTTTTTTACAACATTAAAACAAAAGTGTTCTAACATTACTGAAGTACTTTTTTACAACCATTCAACATAGCTTAGGCTTCAACATCCGAAAAAACAACATCACCGTTTTGGCCCAGCCCTGCCTCCATTGTTCTGGGGTCTTTAGGAGGTGATCTCTTGGTGAATGGCCCTGAACCTCCTCAGAAACTCAGGAAAATGCGGTGACAGTGGAAACGAGGCATGTCAACAGGTCTGGGACCACTCTGTAGATGTTATACCACTGGCAGACAGAAAGAAACACCAGGTCGGATTGTGGCACCACTTATCACGTTGGTTTACTTCTCGAGATCCCGCATCACTGTCAAGGGCCGCCCGCTAAGCCGAAAAAAACGAAACTGTTTTTAAAACCTGTCCCAGCGCTGGCACTTACTTATCCTGCAGTACAGGGCCGTCTGGTACTTGATTCTAGGGAAAAGAAGGAACAAGAGGGGAAGGAGAGAAAGAAAACGAGAAAGAGAAAGTAGAGGGAGAAGGAAAAAAAAAAAAAAAGAAGAAGTGGGAGGGAAATTGTTAGAACTATGACAATGTAATTACTTAGGAAGAAAGAAATATTGGATCCTTTAGTAAACCTAATTTTAGTAAATCTACTTATACCACTTGGGGAAAAAAACTAATAGTCATATTTTAAAACCTAGCTAAAGGGCTAGTGACCCAAAAATGAAAAATTCCAAAACCTGGAAAAACTTAAGGGTGCGTAAATGATTACAGAATTTTCTTTTGGATGAACTATAGTTTAAGTAAAAGTATTATCTTGCATAATCTAATGTAGCCTACTTAAGGTTTTGAGAGTAAAAGTAAAGGTATACAGTACTGTTCTGAAAGAATAATTCATCAGGATGGTTTTGCATTAATATTATTGCTGCACTACTGTGTATGTTGCATTACTTCTGAATATGCTCAAGGTTATTACATTTAAAGTGGCCTACTAAATATTAGGGGTGGTAGAAAAAAAATCTATACAGCATAGTATCGCGATATTTTCAGAGGCAATACTGTATCGAGCTTTTATTATACTATTTGGTAGATAGAATTTAGGGATAGATATAGAGTAGATAGAATAGAAAAGATTTTAGAATATTAGAAATAAGTTAGAATGATTTTAGAAAAAAAATCAATTTCGTTACAACACACCTAAATGGTGGTGTTGAGTATTTTCGGGTGGGGTCAGCTGGTCACCTTCAGCATTGCAGCTAAAGTTAGTTAAAATAAAGCGGGCGGTGGTATCACGAAAGGTTAATCAGTTCGGTTTTAAATCGGATGTATGGACTTACTTCGGATTTGTAAACAAGGAGGGGATGCAAGTAGGGATGCACCGAAAATATGGACTACATATAATAATAATAATAATAATATGGCGCACCCCGCCCGGCAGTGTTCAGCGCCCATGTTTCACTCCTCGTCACTGCGCGGTTTGACGCTCCGCTCAATATTCAGATCTATGAATGTGCGTTCCGCTCGTGTACCGTTCATGCTCACCGGAAAAGCAAAGTCCACTGAAATAACGCGCTGACAGGAAATTTCTATGCAGTATAGGCATACTTGTTCCGGTTTGCAGTAGCGCTACTGTGCTGTAACATGGTGTAGGCTAGTTCAGCTGTACTGGGCAACACTGCTAAAATAATGCTACCTTCAGTGACGCTATGCTCTACTCATATGCTCTGATAATAATAGCTTTGTAGGACTATACATTATTTGGATAATTAGTCAAAAACAACAACAACAACAACAACTTATATCGGATTCTGTTATATAGAAGTGAATAAAAATAATACATTGATATTTAATATTAAGGTAACACTTTTCAATAAGGTTCCATTAGTTAATGTATTAACTATCATGAACAATACATTTATTACAGTATTTATTAATCTTTCTTAATGTTAGTTAATGAGAATTCAGTTGTTCATGTTAGTAGTTCATGTTAATTCAGAGTGCATTAACTAATGTTAACAAGATTTTAATAATGAATTAGTAAATGTTGGAATTAACAGGAACAAGATTAGTAAATGCTGAGAACTAGTGTTCATGTTAACTTTAGTTAACTAATGTTAACTAATGAAACTTATTGTGAAGTGTTACCAATATTAATATAAATTTTGTCCAGTTTTATTGTGTTACTTTCAGTAAAAGTTTGGTTATTTTATTGGCTTGTGTTTTTTTTTTAATTCAGTATCATTAAAATTAAGTTAAAAAGTCTTACAAAATTACTTTATATGATTTAATAAAATAATAGATAATCACTACAAAGCATTTTCGGTTTTCGGCCAAGTGCATCCAGAATTTATTTCGGTGCATCCCTAGATGTAAGAATAAATGTTTTATTTCATTTAAATTTAAATTTAGCAGTAATTTACTTTCAAACGCCCAATTGCTGAAGGGTCTGCACAATTTTAGTTACAATTTCAATTGCACTGTTCAAAAATACCTGTCGTAGCAAGCAGTGCCACCGGTTTTAAATTTAATAAAGGGGGTCATATGATGCGATTTTAAGTTTTGCTTTCTCTTTGGAGTGTTACCAGCTGATTGTGCATAGATAAGATCCCATTGCAAAGACTAAAGTCTCAAAACCAAAGAGATATCTTTATCAAAGTTAAGACTCTGCCAAACCCCCCTAAAACGGCTCGTTCTAACAAACCCCCACATATCTACCTCACTATGTGTAAGGAAAATTTGAATAACGCTGCCCAAATGTGAATGCAAAGAAAGAAGGCGTGGTTTCAGGTACAGCAGTAGTGTTGATGCAGTCATGTCAGTGAGACGCTGTGTGTTTCTAGGCGAAGCAAAAGCACTTTATTTGGCCTCCGGAAACGTTAAAAAGTGAAAATATAAAGTTGTAGAAAAGTCATGCTTATTTTATTAGGAATCTTTAAGATTATTTACAACAGAACAGCAATGCATTTTAATGGACGACCGTTTCGTGAACCTAGGAGAGGGGGAGGTAATTCTGACTTTGCTATGACAATTTGGTGCTTCTGAATCAGCTACTGTTTGGTTATTAGTTTAAGTATTTGCTATTGACTATTCAAAAATTCGGAGAGTGTTTTGCGAGGGGAGCGAGAGAGAAGAGAAGAGAGCGAGAGCGGAGAGGGAGAGGAGGAGGGAGAGACATTGTGTGTGTTGTGTGTGTGTGTGCCTGTGAGAGAGAGAGACAGGGTCACATCAGAGTGGAGTCAGCTGTGTGGCTTGTGTGCTGCAAACACATGCAGCTTCATCACTGTGTCTGTCACGCAACTCTGTTCCCCTTTCGGGCTCTGTCATTACATTTATTTTGAAAGATGAAGCTCGCGATTATGGTAAGGGGCGTTACATTTCCGACGAGTGCTTGCGGTGTTCGGCCAATAACAATGCACTGGGTCAGCTGGCCAATCAGAGCAGACTGCGCTTGTCGGAAGGAGGGACTTTGTAGAAGACGAAGCATTTGAGAGAGGCGGGGCACAGAGGACCTACAATAATGTACAGTATATGAAAAATAATGTGTTTTTTTGAACATTAAAGCATGTCAACATATTCTGTTACACAAATACACAAAATAATGATCTTTAAAGAGCATCATATGGCCCCTTTAAGGTGGATAGATAGACTAAATACCACATAGGTGAGTTTGCCAGGTGTGCATTACAACATTAATGGACATTTATGAATGTTTTGTTAGTTTGTCTGCTTGACAATCCCATTTTGCACTGCAACAATAAAACTTAAGTGAGATAAACAAACTGAGAAATGCTTATTTTTAGTTAAAATAGATGTTGTCAAAGTTTTCCTTTGGGACATAATTTGAAGTTGGAAAAAGCTAATAAATTGCAATATTATTATAGACAGAATATCGCAATGTATTTAAAATCATATTGTATCGTGACACAAGTATCTCGATAATATCGTATCGTGAGGCCTCTGATGATTCCCACCCCTACTAAGATACTGTTGAGAGTTTAATCTACAACAAGGCATCAGGTGTAAAGGTACCATTTTTTGTGTGTTTCTGTCCTGTGAGGGAAAAAAAGAAAATAATACTTCATTATTGTACAAGTATACTGGAAAGAAGTATCCCTTACAGTCAACTAGGATTAATTTTAAAAGGAAGTATAACATTTTGTCAGATATGAAACAATTTTTGGCTAAACTAGGTGCATCTTCAATAAATAGGATGTCGTGGAAAAGTTCATTATTTCGTAATTCAACTCAAATTGCGAAAAATCGTGTATAAATCTCACAATTAAAAGAACCAAAGACTTAAAATACTTCCAGTCTGTGGGCATTGAATTTATTTAATACACGAGTATTACACAAGTATAATTCACTATCTCAACAAATTAGAATAATCATAAGACCAATAAAAAAGTGAATTTTTAGTCGTGAATGTTGGCCTTCTGGAAAGTATGTTCATTACTGTACATGTACTCAATACTTGGAAAGGGCTCCTTTTGCTTTAATTACTGACTCAATTCGGCGTGGCATGGATGTGATCAGTTTGTGGCACTGCTGAGGTGGTATGTGTTAGCCCAGGTTTCTTTGACAGTGGCCTGCAGCTCATCTGCATTTTTTGGTCTCTTGTTTCTCATTTTCCTCTGGACAATACCCCATAGATTCTCTATGGACTTCAGGTCTGGTGAGTTTGCTGGCCAAGCACACCAACACCATGGTCATTTAACAATTTTTTGGTGCTTTTGGCAGTGTGGGCAGGTGGCAAACCCTGCTGGAAAATGAAATCAGCATCTTCAACAAGCTGGTCAGCAGACCCCCCAGGAAGCATGAAGTTCTGCTCCACCAAACAAACTTTCGTGGGGGTGCTCTTATCGTCTTTACCAACGGGTGCTCAGTGTTGGTTTCTGTTTTGTCTGGCCATTTTAGTAGTCAGGGAAGTTATTAGTCTCAGTCTTGTTTTTGGCGGTTTTGTTTGTTGCGGTTTTGTTTTTGCAGTGACCCGCTGGGGTTTTCAATTTAAACAATAAAAAAAACACCCCCCTGGACAACCTACCCAAGCAAGATGACCATTGAACCCCAAACCTCCAACACAAGGCACCTGTGCGAAAAAAAACTTAACACGGACTTCAAGCAACTTGGGCTAGAGTTTCTCACTCTTCCTACCCCCCGCAACCTCTACGGAATTCCTGGTGGTTTTCCCAAAGGAATACTCCCAACAACCACTTGCTGCTCTCATCTGTAACCCCCCATGCAGGAAACTTTGGACCAATGCGCCGAAACACGCTCAGGTTTCTTTTTTCTACTCCTCCCCCTACTGTTAGCACCAGGTAAGCACCGTATCCTTACATTTCCCACCCTCCCTGGACCCAGTGCCGTCACTGCTTGGCACACCCATTGTTTAAGCTCCCCACTACCACCCCTATTTACACCTTGACACCGCAATCCTTCCCATGATGTGTGGTGTTGGGCTACCTTGATGCCACTGACCACCAGCCTCACGTCCATTCACTTGTGGAATGAAAGTTCAACTTCAAAATTCCTTTGAATCGATTTTTTTGCCCTTTTGACAATCTATAACGGCTTCCGCCGGTTCTCTCGGTTGGTTGTGTATACTTTTTATCCACACACCCATTTTTCACTTCCACTCACTTTCTGTTAACATTTGACTTGGATATAGCACTCGGTGAACAATTCCCAGCCTTCCCTTTGCAATGAATGTTGTGTTGGTGTGTCCTTACCCTCCTGGAAGGGTGTCATGACTTGTTCCTTCTGACAAACTGTTCAGATTCAGCAGTCTTCCCCATGATTTTCTCGTGGAGCTATGTGACACCAAACACTGACCAGTGAGACCATTGTGACAGGCTAAGGGAATATACGTTGAGGGTTGTTGTGACTGTTGATTAGTGATGGCCATTGTCACCATATTTAATTTGTTGAAGATACGTGAATTGTGTGCGGCCTTTTGGTAACTATTCGGAGGCCCCCACAAACTACACCACAATTTAAAAGAAACCAAAGACTCTTAAATCTATCTCAGTCTGTGTGCATTGCATTTACTTTAACTACACGACGTTTCAACATGGATCGTGGTACCATACCAGTACGAAATAAAATTTGACTGAAACTTTCCCCAGACATTTCTATTTATCCTGAGACCTGCAACATGTAATCAAACGCTGCCATCTTTTGACGGTACTCGGGACCTAGGTAAACCAAACAGCCAGCCCACCCCCTGTTCAGCTTTGTGAAGCTCGCAGCCCCACTCTTTTCCCCCCTGACAACATGCATTCACGTTTTACTTTTTACTGCTTACCACTGCACATACACATAAAATATGGTTTCAAACCTGTCCCCCCTACATTCATGATCACCATGGCTTCAAGACCAAACCCTCCTATAAATAGCACAGTTGTAAGATTCGTCAGCATGGAACCCGGCTCGTGTGTGGCCATTTGGTAGTTTGCCAACTATGTTCCCATTACAGTTCTCATAAGTAACCTCAAGCCCAATACATGCAGTTTATACCCAGCATCTCACAACGGGACCCGCATAGTCAACACCCAGCTGTAATACCTGGTGTCCACCTGACCGTCTCTGGCTAGACTTGAGGTACTATCAACCGTTTTACACCATTCTGATCGGCCTTTTATCGGCTTTACCAATTAACCCAAACAACAAAATATGAGGAAATCTGGCTCTCCTCTCCCTCCACCCTATCCTTGGCAGGATTGCTCATCCTTAATCAGATCTCCTCTCGAACTCTGCCGTGCCCTGCACATTAGGGAAATTTCCGGCGGAGAGAGGCTCCCCGGCCCCCCACCCCCCCAGCCTGCTCCCTTCACAGACACCTTCACCCCGCCCCAGGACCCCTGTGCTTCGCAAGGTCCCTGTGCGCCATTGAAGCTGTTTCTTGAAACACACTCAACCTTTGGGGACACCCAGGTTCTGAATCGGACTCAGTGATTGAATCTCCAGATATTTGTTCAAAAACCAAAACGCCCATCCTACCCCTTAAACCAATTCCACTCTTAGTCCCCACAGGATATACCCAATCCCAAAACACCCCCGCTGTGTGCCTGCTCTGCTCTATCTGTCTGGCGCCCTGCCCAGAAGAACCCCACGACAGTCCCCCAGACCCGCAGCAGAGCCACGTTCTCAACCCATGCTTTCCCTTACTCTTGTTCTCTGATACCATTTTCTCCGTACGTGTATATACCCCCTATCCCCGGAACTTTTTATTTGCAAAAAAGGAAAAAGAACAAAAAAAAAAATAATCCTACAAAAAAACAAAAAATAAAAAACAAACCAAAAAACCCCAATTCCCAAAAAAAAAAAAAAAGAACATTCGACACAATCCAAATTCCAAAAAAACAAATTCCACAAAACGCCAAACCTAAACACGCAAACAAAAATAAACAAAAAACAAACAAAAAAGCAAAAACACTAAATTTTTTTAACCACCCAACCAGACAATAGCCTGGTTCCCTACACCATTGAAATCCCATAACTTCTCTCTCTGTGTGTTTTCTGCCCCCTTAACGCTGACCCCCTATTTCCTGTTCATGTCCTTTGCCCTCTCCATGCACCCACCGGAAAGTTTGGTTGAAAGGAAAAACAATCTGTCGCTACCCTCTATTCCCCCAATTGCGCGTGGTCTGTGTCTCTACGGAAAAGACACGCTATTCCCCCCCAGCTACTATGAGGTACCCCAATACCTATATTTGTTGCTCTTCCACAGTGACAGGGTTCAGTAATTTATACAAATAACCCCTAAATTGCCAAAAAAACATAACACAAAAATAATCGATTTATTTACCGCGATCATCTAAGGTATAAGGACACCGAAACATTGCTGCTGTAAATTTTATGCTCGTTGGCACGTTACCTTTCAATTTCAGAAGTACTATCATCGCATCAGTTGGGTGGTGTCTTCGCGGTCAGACTTTCCCTTTTGGTATGACATGCAGGTCCAAGCAGACACGTGGAGGCTGCAGAAAACAGAAAACCAAAGCTGCTCTTTCCCCCCGGTACTAAATCGAAAATTAGTCTGAATGCGCCGACCACCTCAGTGTGATTCGTTACCAGGGCCGGCCCCATAGTAACAAACCATTCGCGGGCGTTGAATTTAAAAACTAAATCCAGGGGCTCCCGCCCCCTTCAGCGCCCCGCCAAGACCAACATGGTATCATTACTAATTGATAATATTCAATGAAATTGCCAAAAGTCGACGAGTCTTAAGCTAACTCCCATCTCACTGACGGAGTTTCGGCGCACCAGGGGTTGTGTCGACAGCATCATCATTTATAAAAACTCTTTGCTGACGCTTTGTGTCCAAGTTTACCTCCAAAAGCCAGAAGGTCTGAGCAATAAAACCCCATCCCTACTGCTTCAACTCCGTTGGGCGAAGATCCACCAACATCGGTCCTTAATGCCGAGCCTTTCCATCCTGCCCTTCACGACAGCAGGAGAGTTTGAGGAGAAAAGAATACGATATGCCCCCAAATGGTCAACAATCCAATAACCCCCACCCGCCCTCCTGCCTGCATTTTTTGATAGGCTGATGGTGGTTTATTCCTGTCACAGAAGGCTCCACAAATAAGAACAGATTCACAAAGCGCCATTCTATTGTGCAAGATGTCCCAACCAACCCCCACCAAAAAACCAGCATAATCCTACCATCAGGCCGCAAACAAAAAAGCAGCACAATTCAGTAAACAATAAACCAGCAACCAAAGACAAATAAAACCAGGCTTATATGCTGGATGCCCCCCAGTGCTTACACAGGTCACAAGAGACACCAGGAATCGCGTAATAACCCTTATAGTCCAAAGCAACACCAGGGTGAGGGAACTGAAGTCCCAGAGCAACCACAAACCAAAAACACTTATGAAAGATTTGCCACCTGCGTGCGCTCCCCTCACTCCACCTGCGGCCACACAACAACCACTGGACGTTCGGGTCATACAAACGGGAGACCTTCTCGCCCTCGAAAGTTGCTCAGAACTCGGCCAACATAAAGGGCATTCGGAATGAAGGATGTACGAGCGGGACACCTGATGGCACTCGGGCTCCCACTGATCCCCTCCCCCTTGCCGCCGATTCCGTCGCATGCCATGACAGCCGCACTAAGCCCGGGGCATGTGATGCCGATGCCGAGGGCACTTCACAAGACACAAACGTTTGTTTGGTCCCCTACACTCATTCAACCCTTAAAAGCTCGCCATCTCCCATGAGGGTACAACCCCATTGACACGGAACGTAGCCGGCATTTAGGGGATTGAGCCCTTCCGAATGGGAACGCAGGGAGTTCTCCCTAAGGATGATGTTGTTAGTGTAGTTCCGTCCATCAGTAATTTGAACGTTCCAATCATCCTGACTATTGCTCTACAAAACACGTACCACTATAAAAAGTAGGTCATTGTTGGTCCTTTTTAACCAACGATCCCTAATATTATTGTTTTGAGTCCAATATCCAATTTTACAAAAATTAATGGTGGTTACAGGACTTGTTGAATTAATTAATTTGAAAAAGTTGCTACTGTTTTATTCCCTTTTCCGTATAACCATACCTGAAAAACTTCCTGTAATGTTTTAAAGGCCAGGAAAATGTGCGTGGCGAAATCATTTTCTTTACACAGTGGACATTTTCCACTTTACTGGGATACTAAGGCAGTGCAACATTCACGCACCCACACTTTATCAGTCGTGAATTAAATGAACAACGTACAACTAGACACACTCAATAACTAAACATGTGAAAAGGTGACTGTAAAACCAATTCCGGTTACAGAGATTGCTTGTCCTCGTATGTGTTGTGTTGCCGTTTGGAATGATCGATAGACAGTGGGGAAGGGCGAAAAGGCAAGAGTCAGGAGGCATCGGTCGCCCATCGTGTGCATCTGCTGATCAAAGCAACTACCTGCTTGGGTCTGACATAGATTGGCCCTGGTGAATCATCGACAGGGGCTCGTGCCCCTCCTCACTGCCAAACCATCCGTGGATTAACACACCACCCACACCATAACCCTTAATAGGCGCATAAGGCGGTTATCATGAGTTGCAAATGACACAGCTTATGAAAATAACATCCTCTTTAAAAATAGAAAGAGAGACCACCTATAGATTATCAGTAGAATGCTCCCTGTTCCAAAAATCCTAGTTTGATCTGTAATGACATCATAAGACTCCGTCCCCGCACAAAGGTTGTGCCAAAAGAAGTACCAATTATTAGCTCAATCAGGCCCTTCCAAAGATCTAACTATATGTTTTACAGACAGATGACTTATTAGGAATGTGAACATGCTAACAAACGTAATCACCAACAAAAATGGGTCCCTTTCATTAAAAAATTATATAATTGAAACCCACATCCACATCCCCTCAACGCTGCACAATCATTCTGATGTGCCTTTAAAGCCTCTGGGGACAGTGAAAATTTGATTGACTGTCCAGGTCGCTGTTCTGGGATTTTTGCCCCAGCGAAAGCATATGAACCCTGAATGATTAAGTGAATTTTTAATCACCGAATTTGTTCCACGCGCCCTTTCATGCACCGTCCCCATTTTATGGACTCCCAGGCATTCAGTACATTCGCTGGTCTGTGCCAGACTTTCTTTTTGGGCTAGTGACAGAATGCTTTCCATTGACCCTCTCATAAACAATGATTTAGATTTAGATTTGGGTGGGTAAAGCTTCCTTTTTTGCATAGAAATTTTGGGGAACAGGTGCTCAAGCGAAAAAAAGGCACTCCTCCAATAATTATAAAATAAGGTTACATATCGTTGAACATCTTTTAATGTTCATGTTAGCTAACTGTGGTAAGAAGCGCATTTGGTTTCAACTGATAGTGCCCATAAAATTATTGACACAAATTCCTAAAAAATAAAACAAGTCGACCCCTGCGAAAGTCATTCAGTAATTAAACTTATTTCCCCAGGGTTGTACACATTGAACACCACTCATACTCTCTCTATAACCCTCCTAGTGTTAACCGTGCTCTGTTGCTCTGAGTCACTATTGTAGCATTTGGTTGGTGCCTTACCGAGAAAGAGTCGACGGGATCTGGGCGGGACCGAATCGCCTCTACTGCTTGCACTTCATTATTTCTCATCGACAATATCTAATGCCCAGAAAACTGGACACGACCCGCTGATAGCTCAGTGAGTGACAGGGATGTGTCGTAACATGGATCGCTAGTTAATGCTAAATTAATTGAACCGCGGTTAGCATTGTATTAATTATGATTAGTACTGTTTTGCAGCTGGAGAAGAAAACATTCTCGATTACACAAGGGATGTACCTGCGCAACCGCAATGCCTGGATATGGCCTACTCTCACAGTACGAATTTCATTGTTAAAGCTTTAGTGAGCGAACGAGTTACATTCAAAAGAAACCAAACCCACCAAATATGCATGCGTAAAACCAAAAGGCTACAGCCTTTTGATCAATGGACATTGCATCGTAAATGTAATGTATGTGGGTGAGGAAACAGAGAAAAGGACAATTGATACTGAAGCAATAGCTGTGTATATTCAATGACAATCACGTCATGAAAGTACGCAGACATTTATTGTCAGGGCATCCACTGACTGATGCATGAAAGAGATCGCAGTTATGTCATGCTTTCATATGCTGTAGATCGATTGTACTATTAAATCGACTATTACAGATCAAAATCAAGCAGAAGAGTATCGGTTTCTAATGTAATTTGTTTGAATTAATGTCTCAGATATAATTAGCCTGGTATTTGGCGTTATGTATAGTAAAATATTTGTCTGGTATTCTAGCCTTTAAGAACATTTGATTTGAGGCATTCTTTACTATTTTATTTTTCGTTTGTGTGTGTGCATAATTTAGGAATTCTGGTTCATTTGTGCCTTTGAGAAATGCATTTACTGCCGTCAGCAGTCTCTAAAGGTGGTGCGACATTCACACAGAACAGAAAACACTTCAGACGATTTAAAACATTAGTTCAATGACTTGCCACAGCATGACAGCGTTAAGAACATTAACAGGTATTGGTTAATTTCAAGGTGGATATGGATTAAGTAATCACTTGCAGTCATGTAGCTCTCTCACTTTTAGCAGGTCCTGTTAGGGGTTGCTGCAGCAGATCATCTGCCTATATATTTGGCATCAGGGGCGGCGCTAGCAATTTTGGGCTCTATGAAAGACACTCGACGGGTGGGCCCATACCGCACCAAACCCTACCACTATATTGCCAACCAACAGTATTGGGAACACTCAAAAAAAAAAAAACCCACTATGCCAACAAAACATGAACTTGTACACTACGGGCTACAATAGACATTTTAGGGGTGTCCGCTAGCAATTTTGTTGCCTATGAAGAAATTATGACGGTTGGGCCCCCTACCGCCCACTACACCTATATGGCCAAGTATGGGGGAAAACCAACTCAAAAAAACTAATCGCCAAAACCACACACCCATGACTTGCAAAAAAAAACCATACGCCGTACATTCATTTTAGACACTTCCAAAACTGTGGTAACAAAGATGGAAATACAATTTTTAATTATGTTTCCATCTTTGTTGACAGTTTTGGAAGTGCCTTTTTCTGGTCTAAAGAAGGGGGTGTCCCAATAAACCCCTTGCAACCCACGTATACTATGTACATTGTCATTGGTGTTTGGTGATGAGTTTTGGGCTCAACGTCTGCATTTAAAGTGAACTACCCACGACGGTGCTCAGCTGGACTTAGGACTGGATTGTGCAGACCAGTCAAGTTCTTCCACACTGACTGAGTCAAACTTTTTTTTTAACCTTGACTTATACACAGAGGCATTGTTGTGTTAGAATAGAAAAGGGTTCTGTCCAAACGGTTACTATAAAATTAGAAGCTCACAATTCCTTAGAATATTATTATATGCTTAAGCATTAAGATTGGTACTCATGGAAATTACTAAAGTAGTATAGTCAAAGCTGTTCAGTAGAAGGGGGTGTCCCAATACTTTTGACAATATAGTATACAAGCCAGCCTAGCTATTCAAAATCTTTTGTCTGCAATTTAATAATATTGACTTATTACTTTTGCTATTGCTTTTGACCATTATGTATCAGTAACATAATTCATTCAGAACCCCTGCCGTTTTATGGGGAAAGAATTTAGTATCCACATTCTTCGGAAGATATGGAATGTGTTTGACTACTTAATCAGTTATATTAACAGACATGCTTCACTGGGGCAAACAAAAAAATCCTAAAAAAACA
>JADLZN010000869.1:0-24651 GCA_018155175.1 Sinocyclocheilus anophthalmus | reverse complement strand
GTTGTACAGCTGATGTCAGTTAATAAATAATCCTTCTGTTGTTTGTTTTGTGGAACAAGTTTCTTCAATTAATTTGTTTTTATAGAAACAACAGTTTATCTTTCCACGAGATACTCCGCCTCAGCAACATCCAACTGAATTGCTTACATCTTATGCACCATTCATGGCATTTATTTACATTTTTTTATTAAAAAAAAATCTTTCTTGATTGTATGAAAGAGTGCAAATTATCACAACCGTGCAAAGCAGGTGTGCAGTGTACCATATAATACATGTGTAAAATTATGGCTAGAAGTCTAGGAGAATGCTGTCAGAGTGGCTGTGAAAGGCAGCAGTCTTATCAGCTGCGAGTAGAAACTGCTTTGAAGTCTGTTTGATCTAGATTAAATGCTTCTGTACCGTTTGCCAGACTTTAAGAGATCAGACAGCTTAAGACCAGACTGACTGGGCTCTGTGAAGATTGACTTGGCCTTCCTAAGGCATCGGAGTAAATGTCCAGTAAGACGTCACACCATCTCTTAGCCTCAGGATGAAACCAGCTGAATTCGCCTGCATGCAGTGAGTGCTGTGCCATACTTGAAAAGAGCTGTGTTAGTAAAATGTAGTGCATTAAAACCATGCCAGAATGACAAAACAGAATTGAGATAATGATGCGTGACTAATATAATCTAAAGACTAATACTCTAATATAATGCCTTTTAAGTATTTTCAATTAGCTGTCGCTATATTCTTAAAATAAATATAAGTGAATGAATGAAGGACATGAATGAATACATAAACTAAATGAGCATATGGCCAGTATGTAGAACGGCAATATCCTCATCAGCGCTGAGCAGCTGAGAGACAACGTCCTGAGATACCAGTCCTGAAGTTTGCCTCACAGAAGGACAGATTGGTCCTCCTCCTCTGAGATCTGAATTGCATTAGCTAGTATTACTCCACAGGATTAAATGACTTGATCAAAGATGCAGTTTAATGCAGACACAATTATGTTCCAGAATCCCTTAATGTTTTATTGGCTTTCTTATTAGAGATTCTGTGTTTGACGAGTGTTGTTTGCTACCATCATGTTATTGCAGTAGCACTTCAGTGGTACTGGAGATTTGATTTAGGATTTATAGGACCTATGGTAATTCCATTGAATAATGAGTACAAATGCATCATAGCTAACAAACTAAATCCGGAAGACTAATTAATGTTTCATTTGATATTCTTAAAGATTACAGTACGTTCCTGGATATTCCAAAAAAATACAAAATTAATGTTGCACAATTGCAAAAGATCAAAGCAGGCGGTTCAAAACTATTTGCAATTCAAGTAACAAACCCTTGCCTGCCCTTTGCAACTACAAGAGAAGCAAAATAAACGGTATTAGGGCAGGGCTAATTTTGTCTGGTACCAAAAAAAAAACAAACAGTGCCTGGTGTGGAGATTTTATCTCTCGTGGAACCCGACCTCAATATTTTTTTCATCCCGCAAATATGCCATTTTGTAGGATAATACTGCACATGCGACGGTGGTTTGGAAGCAACCATATGTTGAAGTGTTTTAAAAGGATTAGTAAAACTGTGGTCATTCTTTTATGACCTTTTGGCAGGAACAGTGTAGGGTAAAGTATTTAATGGTTTTTGCTTTTCATTTTATTAATTAAACAGTGATTCTGTTCTAAGTAAAATTGAGTCATTTAAATGAATAATGACTGAGACCCTCAAATAAAAAAGTAATATAATTTTAATTCATAAATTAAATTTAATTTTTGCTTTATATTTGCCTTAAGCCATTTACCTTATTCTCGTGCTCACGCGGAAGTTGGCAGTTTTAAGAGAGTTGAATATTTGGGTTGGCTTTACTTAACAGCACCGCCTGACAGGGCTTTTAATACTACTTTCTGATTAGTTATTGTGTTTCAATAGCCCTAGCAAGAGATAATAAGATAGACAGGGATAATGAGATTATTAGACGCACTTTGATCTCCTCACACTGAACTCAATTACCCTCTCCGGGAATCGGGTGAGGCGAACCAGGCACTCTAGCTCCACGATCCGATGCAAACACTAAATTGCTCATGAGCAGAGGAATCAGCAGCAATCCCCCCCCCCCCCCACCACCCCCTTAAAATGCATATCACCTGTATAAGTGTCTTCCATACACCTTCACACCCAAAACCAGTTTTCCTCTTGCCCCTCTAACGGTTTTGCGGCAGTCTCTGCCCCCTCTCACAAAGCCTTTTGGGTAGTGGCACCTAGCTATTAAACTCGGTGTTAGCACACACGCCTGCGCCGCTTGCCAAAGTAATTGACATAGTAAAAGTTTAACCTAAAGTGAAAAAATGCATACACATGATCTAATTAACAACGTTTTATTTCAGTGCACTTCTTAAAAGTAATTAGAGGTCAGAGATTTGCACGTTTTATGTTCATAAATAATCCAGCCACTGGTTACATTAGATTACCCCGCCGGTTCTCTTGCTTGTGTTTGGCTCTTTCATTCTTTCTTTCTTTCTTCTTTTTGATTATCCCTTACGAACTCAATAGCTTGGCATGTGTACATGCATTTGTTTGCATGTTTTGTGGTGTATGTGAGGACGGCTGTATTGGTGGGTGTCAACGTGTCTCCATGCACACTTGTGCAGTGTGCATTCAAATGGAATGCAGCCTGACGGGTTGTACAGCTGCAAGATTGGCTGGTGTGCATGGGAGGATGATGAGGAGGTTATTAACACCAGGAAGCCTGACTGTTCAGAGTGCTTTTACTACCTGGAGAGACTTAACCCTGTGTGGTTTCTAGTTTTTGTTACTCAGCCCAGGTGTTTTGTGGGGTCTGTGGACCCCACTGCTGTTTTGGGTTTTTAATTCCAACACCATTACCTAAAAAACCTTGAAAATACACAACAGATGTTGACTTCTCCCAATTTTCAAGCAAGCATACGGAGTATCATGTTTTTGATATTTTCCCTTTACCTGTGTTAATCACATGTTAGTACTGAAATGCGAACAACCTTGGCAGGCGAAACACAAAACTCACACTTACCTCACACTCTCACAGACTATCTCCGCTCCCACACCACATAAACACACATACACTATACTAAGACGTTTCCCAACCAGCGACAGAGTGAGTACACTACCGTCAATTCCACTCTTTTTATTGCCCCCTGGTCCAGTTGCCCTACATCCTGTATGCGTGATATAAGTGTGTAGGGGGGGTGTCACACGTGTGTGTCATTAAAAATTTTCTCTGATATATGTTCCCACATAAATGAGCCAAGGCCAATATAAAATTGAAACAATAATTAAGCATATATTTTTAGCTTTGACAAAAAATTGAAATGGGTCCCCACAACCCGAACACATACAAGTTAATAGGAGTGTTGCTTAAAGGTTTTAAGCATCAACCTTAGTCTCAATTTTGCTCTAAAATTCTTTAAGGAAGAAATTTATTGGCACAAAGATGCCATTGTTTACAATACAGTAAAAGTTACATTGTAAGTAAAATTTCAGTTCCCCTTCGAGGAACTCCAATGCTGTGCCCCCTGGCCCAATCATTGGTCTACCTAGCCATGATGATCATAGCGATGCCCGGAAGTAAAAAGGGCACCGACTGAATTACGTCATCCTCTTGCTGCTTCAGGCCGTCTGTTTTGAAGTGCTGTGACAGCCCAAGGCGGAGCAATTGAGGGGGGGGGGGGGTATGGAAGTGGGTGCTCTGGGCCCGAGGTTTAGGGACACTTGAGGACACACACAATCCATATGTTATGTGTCTTGGTCGGGAGCTTGCGTGTTCAGTACCTGAGGGCTCTGAACGCGCTCTTGTCAGTGTCTCCAATGAGAAGCTCTTCTCCAGTGATGAGTGACAGGCGTTTGCGTCTCGCAGTTTGGGTCCCGCTGCTGCAGAGGCACAGCGAGGACTCGGATCGTGGGATTTGCGGCTTAGGACACACAATCTATGTGTTATGTACTGGGGAAGTCGTGACCTAATGGTTAGAAAGTTGGACTCGTAACCCAAAAGGTTGCAGGTTCGAATCTCGTACCGCCAGGGATTGTAGGTGGGGGGAGTGAAATGTACAGCACTCTCTTCCACCTTCAATACCACGACTGAGGTGCCCTTGAGCAAGGCACCGACCCCCCAACTGCCCCCCGGGCGCCGCAGCAAAAAATGGCTGTCCACTGCTCCGTGCGTGTGGTCACTGCTGTGTGTGTGCACTTTGGATGGGAGAAATGCAGAGCACTAATTCCGAGTATGGGTCACCATACTTGGCCACATGTCAAGTCACTTTATGTGTCTTGGTCAGGAGCTTGCGCGTTCAGAGTCCAAAAGCACTGAACGCGCAAGCTCCTGACCAAGACACATTGTAAGTGTCTCCAATGAGAAGCTCCGTTCACGTTTGTCCCTGTTCTCGAGTGATGAGTGACAAGCATTTGCGTCTCGCGGTTTGGCTCCTGCTGCTGCCGAGGGGTTAAGATGGTCTTTTGTGTTATCAATCCCGTGTATAGCGCTTGAGTCGAGCAGTGCCTGAGGGAATGTGTGCCTCCGTGTTTGAATTCGAACACTTGAGGGCATATTCTGCTTTAGCGTTTGTCTCAGCGAAGAGCACGCGCGTTCAGGTGACTTCTCTCATTGTGATAGTCAACATGTCTAGGCTCCGCTCGCGTTTGTTCCTATTCCCGAGGGATACGGGACGAAGCGTTTGTGTTTCGCTGCCCGGTTCGCTGTTGCTGCGGCACAGTTTATCCCAGCTCACGGTGATTGCTTTGATCTGCTGGATCCGCACACCCTCTCTAAACGGGTTGTCAGATGCTGCAGATACTATTGGGTTGTTATGGCGATGAAGTGTTAGCATGGAATCGTTTCAGCCAGATCCTGCGAGATCGTGGGCGGAGCTATATTCAGCTCTGCCGTGCCTCTCTAATATGCATGTTATTGTGTGTGGAGAGCCTCGCTGGTTGTGAATATATTTTTATACTCTGTGGAGAAATGCTTGCAAGCTTTCTTTCCCAGGGTGTTTCAGCACCTAGAGTGGTTATGGGGAATGTCCCTTCCTGTACTAAGCCAGACGGTATAGGAGTGGGCTGCTGACCAAGGGGATTTTTAAGTGGGCGGTCCCTTTGAATCCCAGTTAGTGAGTTTGGGCTGAGTACACTGCTCCCCCTCTTCAGGGTTTTAAGTGAGCAGTCCCTGCTCAGAGTGTAGCTGTCTGCGGATGGTTATGCTCCAGCTCAGGCTTTCTTTGATCTGGAATATGGTAGTCTGAGGGCAGCTATTTTGTAGCCTGGCTTGGGTTCCCCTTGGCACAAGCTCTCGTCCTGTCTTCAGCCTTAATCTGAGGGACTGCGATTCGAGGATAGCTGTGCCAGCCCTCTAAGTTTTTGTGGCCATGGTTACAATCGGCTTTGATCTCGGACTATGATTTTAGTGTTCCGTCTTGTGAATCATTTACTGATGGCCCGATCTCCCTCTTGTGAGCTCCTGCTCAATGACATGGCTTGCTAGGAGCACTATACCAATTGGACTGACACGGATTGGGGACCTCCTTAGTATAGCCTTCTGAGGTTGGTTATATTCCAGCCATTGTTTTGGCTGGATGGGCTTACTTGAATACAGCTACCTGTGGCTAGCTGTTTTCTACTGCAATTGCGGTGAGCCTTTCGTGGAGTGGTCCCTTTTCCTAGAGCTTAGCTATCTGAGGATAGCTATGTGATAGCTCAGTGATTGCTAGGGTTTTAAATAGCGGTCTCTTGAACCCTTGCCTAGACAGCGCTATCTCCCCTGCTAGGGTTGTAAGATCCGCCCGCTCGATGTCCTGGGTATCCTCGTTCCCCCTTATGGTAGCCCCTTCCATAAAAACCTAGCTATCCTGATGTCAAGTCTAGTGCTAGTCATTGGATTGCTCCCCTGCTAGGTTGAGTACGATCCCTCCTTCGCGCCCTTTCCCTAGCAGAGATCTCTCCCCTGCTAAGTGTTTCTAAGTAGATACCCCACTCTCTGTGGTCTGACAGCTTTTGCAGCAGGGGTTTTTTTTTTCTGGCTACTAGGCCTAGCTTGATTGTTATTCAGGGCTGATCAACAGCCTTCATAAGACCCTTAGGACATAGCTATCTGAGAGGAGCTGTGTTCTAGCTCAGTAGCTATTTCTCCTTTCCCGGGATTTAAGTACCCATCTTTGAGCTACTATAGAGGCTTTCTAGTTAGTCTCTTCAGTGGTCTTGTGTATCCAGGCTTATATGGCTCATGTAGCATAGCTATCTGAGGATAGTTGTGCTCTTAACTTGGGTGGGATGTTCCCCTTGATCTAATCAGTTTCCCCATTTCTGCCAAGTTGTGTGAGCGGCTCGTGGCACAGTGGTATGGCCTCTTTCTGAGGAAAGGCTTGGTGTTCATCTGTCGCTTTCTTGGTGCTCCCCCACCAGGTGGACAGGTATGCGCCTCAGCATGGCATGGCTGTATTTCGTTCCCCAATGTTCCCTAGAAGGGGAACGTTTCGGGTTACACATTTAACCATGGTTCCCCGAGAGGGAACGAGACGCTGCTCCCCCTCGTCATGCCTTCGGACTGCCTGTTTGCGTCTCCTTCAGACATCTAAGTGGATGACGCATTGAGCAGGTGCCCTTTTATACTTCCGTACATCCCACCTATGACATCATGGGCTAGGTGGACCAATGTATTGCCGTTGTTTCACACGTGCTTCAGACACCGGTCATGCAGGCTGCATTCCCCAATGTGCCCCCTAGGGGCACACTAATAAACTTATTAAACATTACCTAATGATTAACAGATAATTATTTAATGTAAATTAAAATTCGACAAAATAGCTCAATGTTTGGTTTCACTTTATTTTGATGGTCCATTTAACACATTCTTTTGACTATAAGTAACGTTGCACCTACATACTGACGTCTCATACAGACGTGTTAGTAGACGGTATGGTTCAGCCTCACTAGACACTATAAAAACTCCATTTCCGCGTGACAATCCGGTAGACGCATACATGACAGCAAGAAACCATAACTACTTTGTTATTATTACTACCGAAGCAATATACCTGATGGTCCACTCGGTGGACGTGGTCCCTAAATCATAGTAGATCGTCTTGAACAATAACAAACAAACAAACATTGCCCCAGGTGGTTTAGTCTGTAAAAATTGTTTTAAAATATAAACGATGGATTTACAGGTTCGATTTATAAATGGCTTCTCCACCGCCTGCGCATGGACCGTAGCCTACTGTACAGAACAAAAAAAATGGTCACAAAGAATGGGATCATGTCCAGTGCAGAGCCTCCGCGCACCTCTCCCATGACAATGGTTTTTCTACATCACAACATACATAGGCGGACACCATAGCTAGCGACCTCGTGGACGCGGAACTGTATAAACCAGCTTTGAGGTTGAATAATTTTGACATGTTACTTGCAGATAGTCATTATAATGTCTCTCTGGAGAACCATGCACAATAAGTTCTATTTTATATCTTAAGTAGACATCCTAGTATTAATACTTCTAGTTCCTGAGGTTATTTACATATTGCCAACATAAGCTCAAACGTACAAAAAAGGGACATCAAATAACAGTGTTTACCTAAACTATTTGATTCATTGTCAACACATCCTTGGAAATCTACAAATTAATTTTAGAGGTTTATAAAATTATTACAAGCTTTTCGGGTGCAATGCACAAACATTTTTTTATTCTGTCTTATTTGAGGTGGGATATAGCGTTAAGGTTAGGACAGGATGAGGTTGGGTGGTAAGGGGGTCAAGAAGTGAGAGGGGGATGGGTCTGCTTGTAATTACTAGGGAACACTGTTTTAGGCGTCTATTTCGACAAAACGACTTTGATTTGAATAAATGTAATCCTTTCCGTTGAAAAAAGAGTGAGTGTCCACGGGATTATACTACAGAAATATTTCTGTGGAATGATACCAAATACTTGTCACGGCTGATAGGAGAGCATACACAAGAAACGTGTTCAAAGCTTCTTTATTACACAAAGCTCAGGAAAGCGTAAAACGGATTTGTTAAAACTGAAACATAACTTTAAGCTGGTTGAAACTGAAGTGTAACAGGCCGTTACTTAAGCCTCTTTGGAAATCCCAAGACGGGGGAGAACACAGAGCCCTGTAGAAACCATAGCACGTGCGAGACATGAGGTCAAGGATGCAACCTTGAACCATTCACTGAGATACTTAGTATTGAAAGAATATATTGCTACCAATGTAGTGACATCCCTGTTCGTAATTAGAATCTGGTGATGTGCATGCTGTGTAGTGGCTGGTGTGGCTTGATTGCTGGTGAATCTTGTGACGTCCCCAACAACAACCGCGCCCCGCTAGGCGGCGCTATCTGGGTGCGAACGGGGTGGAAGTCGTAGAGGTGTAGGCTTTCCCATTTTTTCTCCATGTACTTCTCATGTTCCATCCACCAAATCTTAGGAACACCAAGATTGATGAGTAATGAGATGTCGTTCGATGTAGAATTTTTACGAATCTGGTTGGCACTATCACAAGAAATTTCCATCCACTCATGAAATTTTGGAAGAGGTGTGTTTTTGTAAAGTCATTTGGCATACCAGTCCTCGAGTGCCCAAATGGTGTTAGAATGCAGTCTTTTTCCATGCGTCCTCCTCTTCGAATGGCGGATTGAATATTGTGTAACCACTCCCCACTGCGTAGAGCGAGTTTGGTCGAAGATCCGGACCACCGGAGCTCCTACCCTACGAGCTGGGCACCAGAGGATTGGAATTGAAAATGTGATGGTTTGGGAGTTAGTGCTTGAACTCAGGTCAGATCTGACCAAAGTGCATAATGCCTTCTCCGCCATCGCGTTCAGCTTGGCCAGTTCCAATCACTAGTACTTCTGGTGTGCGCTTGGTGCGGGTTTCCTTTGAATCTTGGTATTTGGTAGATATTGGGGGAATTACCGTGCCGAGGGAGCTTATCTTTAGTCATGATACTGATGGAGGAGATGAATATCCTGACGCTCCCCGCTGCTCCCGAATCACCGAACTACTGACAGGAAAAGAAGAGCGGTGGGCGGTTCATGTAACATAGAAGTCAATTGCAATTGGTGAGTGATGTGTGGGGCAGAGTCCGGAGTGGGATGGCGGATGGTTGGGGGTGCAAGCGATAATGGGCCGGCACGTCACCACTCGTGAGCGGAGGGGGTGAATAGGGCAGAGGCAGAAGGTGTGGGCGCCGGACAACCCCACACAGAAATACAGACAAGCCCGTAGGGCCTGACCAGATCGCCGGCGAGGCCCGTTCCGTGGTTGGATAATGAACATTAGTTTTGCATCGGCTTGGTGCGAGGAGCATTGCTTGGTGAGGCGGCCGCGGATAGGAATCCTCGTGTGACAAAGGTTAGTTTGTGTTTTAAGATGTGTAGCGCTTTGTTGCAGGAGAGCGCTCTAGACCCAGCAGGTTTGCCAAACCTCGCAGAAATGATCTACGAAGGCATCATAGGAGCGCACTAGTGGACTGCGCAAATTCCAGAGAGCTTCGGCCTATTGCAGCGCACTTCCAGACAGTAGAGAAATGAATGCGATCTTCGCTCGATCATTCACAAACTGATGGGGTTGTAATTCGAAGTATAGTGAACACTGGAGTAGAAAACCCCTGCAGGCGGCCGCCTCGCCGGAGTAGGTCGCGGATTTGGCCATGGGACATGCAGAGGCCGATGGCATGACGGTAGGAGGCTGAAGGGATTCGCGGAGTGCTTGAACCAGTTCGGTGAAGGGATCTGGGGTGAGACTGTGCTTCCATAGCAAGCTTCAATCCGTTAATTTTCACTTCAGTTTTGATGGGCTGGTCTTCTGTCATGGCTGGATAGAGAGGCATACACAGGAAGAATGATTCAGAGCTTCTTTATTTACACAAACTTAAGGAAAGCTTCAAACGGTAAGTTTTAAAACTGAAGCATAACTTTAGCTCTTGAAACTGAAGTATAACAGTCCTTATCTTAATCCTCTTTAGAAAGATCCAGCAAGACGGCGGGAGACACAAAGCCACGGAGATCCAGAGCGATGTGGAGAGGAATGAGGTAAGGTATGCAATCTTGAGACCAATCAATGAGATATTAAGGTGAGTGAACAGATATAGTGCTCCGGTAAGTCACATCAGGTGTTCGTAATTAGTAATCTGGTGATTGTGAACGGGTGTAGGTGGCTGGTGTGGCTGATCTGGCTTGGTGAATCTGTGACATAATAGTATACTAATATAAGTGTTGAGGCAATAAAACATGTTTTGCACCCAAATTAAAATGTGTGTTATGTCTTTAGCAAGCAAACTTAACTAACCACCCATTATACAGACATTGATACAGTAGCTAAAAGTCCAATGTTTTGGAAGATGGATTCATGGTGTACTTGCTAATTGAAAAAAAAAAGTTACAGTGTACCTTTAATACATAGATTTTTATTTATGTTTTTATCAAGAGAGAAACTTCAGAAGTAAAAGACATACATAACGTATCCATTTGTTTTACATATAATCATGCTGTAACAACTGAGATATTGGAGATCATTTTTTGTAGAAAGTGTCAGTAATTAAACCATAGAGACAGCTTGTAAGCAAATTTAGACTAATGAACTGCATTATTTGGTGAAAGCAGTGTTTATTTCAACCAAAGCATTTATTATTAATATTTGTAGATTTTTGTTGAAAATTGGTGTATTTTATCATATTGCCAAAAACTGCAAAAAAAAAAAAGTTTAATCAAAAGACAGGAACAAGCTATCAGTGATTGTATCAGTAGGGAAAGGGAGTGTGAGATAGAAAACAGAATATAAAGCAATAAACTAATAGCATGGCAAACAGGAGCTGTAGGATTAAAATTAGACACACAGAGACTCTTTTGAAGCGAGGAAGACAGAGAAGGTGAGTGCATCTGTACAGAGAGAGACTATGAAGAGATGTTCAATCTTCATTAAACCTCTATGAATCATCTACTACAGATCAGTCATGCATTATACAAAAAAACATTCAACATCAGTTCATGCATTCATTTGAATACTCATTTTGATCTGCTTCCTGGTTTGAGCTGTTAACTAACAAACGTTCACTTAGACTTATGATGCAACATTAAAAAATTAAAATTCTGTCCTGTCATCAATTTTAGGTATGGCAATATATTTTGTCCTTGTTTGTTTTGTCAATACGTATGTTTACTATTAACTAAACCCCGTGCTGTATAACTATTAATTATTACAAGTGTTTATCACAATGATTACCAGCTAGTTTGATATTGCTTAAGCAACAAAGTCCTGAGTCTGCTGCATCAGTCTTTGCTGAAAGCTGAAGATTTATTTTATGTTTTATCCCATTTATTCACCATTTGAAACGTCCTATTTTTCACACTTTGGCATCAGTACAGCTCTCGGTCTTTAGAAAACAGCCATAACCCTTCAGGGGAAGGAGCTTGAGACTTTAAACTGACCAACTGCAGCTTGTTTTTCACATGTCTTTTCTGCTTGCTCTTTGCATCTGAGTTTCTGATTAATGCAGAACCCCAGCATCTTGCGAACACAAGACTATTTGTCTTCTGTTATACAGTATTGCAAAAATACACTTTGCCTCAAACTGACAGCCAAGCTTTTTCAAGAGAAACCTTTTCATGTAGCGCAATTTTGCCATTGCCTAATTATAAAATTGGAGTTTTCAGAGAATTGCAGGAAAAAAATCACGGGACATGATGTTACAGCTCCAACTACCAGACTTTCCTTAATTTCTGTTTAAGAATAGAATGCAAAGCTGTGAAGATTGCTTGTTTAATAGCTCTAATATGTGAACTCGAGCAGTGCCCCATTTGTTCTTTTAATAACGGTGTGGCATCTGCAACAAGGAAAGCAGCAATTGACCATGGAATAGCTGATGAATTATTCATCTTATTTTTAATCTATCTATTTATTTAGGAAACTGGAAATTGTGTTTGCTCAACAATGAAATGACGATTAGCGGTACAGACAAAGGACGGCGTGATTGACAGGCCTTTGTTAAACAAAGCTGCTGGTTAATCACATTGCTTTGCATGCAAGCGCAAGCCTTGTATTTGTTCCCAATCGCTAATTAAACAAAATTACATCCAATAGTGCAGTGTTAAAGGCATGTATAGCTTCCGCCACGCTCACTAAAAACAAATGATGCAGTGATTTAGGGAAAAATGACAGAACGGCTGTGGAGGAAGGTACAGCAGGTGGTTTGTGTAAATGTGTGTTTGCACATGTGATAAATGTGCTTGGGAGGTTTGGTTTCCTCTTTGTTTCCACATTTATGTCAGCTATTATGATAGACTCTGTTATTATGCTATGCTGCATTTGCAAATTAGATCATTTGTATCCCTCTTTGTGCCCAAACAGTCATGAAGCAGTGAAGGCGGCCAGTAAATGCATCCTTTTCATCACCTCTGTTATTCTGCGGTGTCTATCTATAAATCTTACCATCAGATTCATTCATGCATAAATCCATCTATCTATCAGCCTGTCATTTGTCTTGCTTTATGACAGCGCAGTGTATGATCTATTACTCAGGCATAATCACACAATTCTGTTCTGCAAAAGCAATTCTTTTTTAAGAATGCACTGTTTGTGAAGCAGCTGTCCTTTGAAGAAAATTAATTGTCCTTTTGAGAAGTATGAAACTGTGGAAATACTTTACTTGAACCTGTTTATAGGATAAAATGTATAATTTTTGCTAGCATATTGCTCGGCGAATGTTAATGCGGTCTCGGTGGTTGCAAGCACATTGTTTGGGAAATATTAGAGTGATTCTATTGATAGTGATATCCAGGGTGTTCTGGGTGTTTTCTAAGATATTGCTAAGTAGTTACTAGGCGATTCATTTATTCATATTTATTTATTTAAAGTGCATTTTAATATTGGTGCAATTGCGATTGTAACATGGTGAGTGTTATAATAACCATGACCTGAGGCTTCCTGCACAGTTTTGGTACAGCACCACCAAGTGGTCAGGAGATATGAAAAATGTCAGCCATTTTGGGTGTTGGCTGTTTTGCATTTTGTCGTAAAATGCTATATTTTATGAACGCATTGACGTATTGTTATGGAACTCGGAATGTGTCTTCAGCACCATGCTCTGACAGTACTCAAAAAGTTTGGTGGCAGCACCACCTTGTGGCCAACAGTTATAAAGATAAAAATGCTAATAACATTTGATTACATTAGGTAATTGCAATGAAACTGGTCTCAATATATTCTGTGGGTCATGCTGAGAACATCGATACCAATTTTACCATAGTAAACCAAACTTCCTGTCCGCCATTTTGATTTACAGTATGTTGAAAACCTATTTTTCAAACTCCTCCTAGATCGTTAGTCCAACTTTCACTAAATTTGACTCAGATCATCTTCAGACCATGCTGACAAAAAGTTATGGATTTCGTGTCAATACGTATATGAAACGATTACTATGTAACACATCAACGAATTTGCTGGAATGATGCCAAACTGCTTCTGAGACTGTATCTCTGCAAAGCTTTGACATATTGACACCAAACTTTGTATGTGTCATTGTCACCTCACATCCCACAATCACATCAAGTGGTAAACAAGCCACCAGTATGGTCGAAGTAATCACCATCCATTAACCATTAACGATTACATTTCCAAAAATGCTAATACATTTTGATTGCATTAGCCTATTGTAATGAAACTGGTCTCAAAATATTCATTGGGTCATGCTGAGACCATAGATACTAATTATCAGTAGCAGCACCTGGCCGTATGTTTAGGGCAGATTCTGGGTAGTAGCGCTACTTTATAATACATTTAAGAAAGCTTAGCCTATAGTCTTCATAGTCCAGTCGCTGAACACATGCACACACACTTTTGGCAGAGATCTAATGTCCTTGCATTATACAGTCTGTGGGTGGCAGGCTAATGTTTATTGACAGGCTTGAAGTACACACACATAGAATGCTACAGAAATATTGCCTTAATATTGTCTCCAAGTGTTAATTTAGAATGTTACAAGTTGTAGAGGAATTTGAGTGAGGAAACGAATATCATGTCTCATCTCAAAACAAACATAAACCAAAAGCTCACGCAACTATATAAAGGCTTTTCACATGAGCACATTTAAACTAAAGTATTAGCACTTTCATTAATTGAAAACACTACTCAACATAGGAAAAACAGACATGCCAGCTAGGTACTGACCTGATACATATAGCTGAAGCTGACTGATATTGTCTTGGTCTGGAGCGAGATAAGGTAACATGAAAATAAGAGGGGCAGTTTCAAAACCGCCCAAATGGCTCTCAATTAGAGCATGCTGCAGTTCCACTTTTCACCACATATTTACATTGTAAAATTTGTGGGGCGCTGTTGAGTTCAGGATGACACCGGCACGACTTACTATAATTTTACTTGCCTGCCGAAGCATGCGATGCATTTTAATATATCCTGCAAACTTTAAGATTAAAAAAAAAAAATGTTTTGCAGAATGGTGAAAACATCAGTTTATGATTATTCAGTTTGTAGAGAGGGCAGATGAGGTAGGACAGAGGAGCCACGCTTGCTAATTATGCCATAGTCGGCCAAACTTGTCTGCCATTTTGATTTTTATTAAAAACAATTTTTTCAAACTCCTCCGAGACCGTTAGACGAATCCGATTTTGACGGAACAAATTTGAAGTACGATGGCAAACTGCATCTGAGGCTGTATCTCTGCAAAGCTATTGACATATTGACACCAAACTGTGTGTGCCATTGTCACCTCACACAGAACACACCACATTGATTTGATAACAGATTTTGATAACCACCTATTGGTCAAAAATGATAACCCATTAAATCATATTGCTAGTGGTTGTATTTATGTTTTCAGCCATTTTCAAACTTAACTTTTAAGTATTCCTTGTAAAAAAAAAAAAGGCTGTAATTTCCTGTCATTGTTGCAGCTGATTGATGCTCCTAATGTCATGCTTAAGCTCCCATTTCTGTCTGTTGTGCTTGGCCTCTTAATTGCTGCTTGCAGCTATATTTTATTTATTTAATTATATTTTTAGGTGCATATTTAAATATGGTGTATATTTTAAATCATCACAATAAACATTATATATTATTCATATTAATGCAAATTTAGGTTTTGTTCATGGTGATATTAAGTTACAAAAATATATTATATTGACCTACATTGCATACCATTTTTTCTAATGTCTAACTTTTAAAATATATGGATACAGTGTTATTATGATTATTATTTCTTGGGCAAAAAAAAACAACATATTTTGATTGGATATTAAATCAAAATTTGAGAAAAACTATTTGGGGCTAACAAATTACCATGGGTATTCAAATGGTCTTGTATTATATTCACTGGGGTTGTGGTCATGCAACGATACTGTAGTCATTTCACCTAAATTTTCTTCCTGATTACAGCAGTTCATAAGAATAATTGTAATAAGCATATGAAGCCACAGCCCAGACTAAGCCCGAGCTGAGACACAAGAAGGAATTAAAATCTTTGACAGAAGCTAAATTGTGTTTCAGTGCTCATTGTGTCAATATTCCTTAGTCTAATCTCTTCACCCCCCCCCCCCCCCCCCCCCCCCCCCCCCCCCCCCCCCCCCCCCCCCCCCCCCCCCCCCCCCCCCCCCCCCTTCCCCCCCCCCCCCCCCCCCCCCCCCCCTCCCCCCCCCCCCCCCCCCCCCCCCCCCCCCCCCCCTTCGGTGTAGACGGTTCATCGCTGGTTGTTCAACAGGTTGTTAAAATCAATGCGGTTGAGAATGAGAATGAAAATGCCTGTATGACATTTATGAGATTTTTTTTTTTATGGCTAATTACTTGGAACAAAACCTGATAGTTGCCCTCTTCCCCACGTATCTGTATGCTACAGGACTGCCTCAGAGAGGGCAAATTAAATAGATGAAGCGATAGCAGACAGTGCACATCAAAGGAGATTAGATGTTATGGGACGACGAAAGCGCGCAAACAGCTTTGTGAAGTATTGCGCGTCTCGGCAGTTCCCCTAGATAAGCTCACCAGGAAGCACACACTGCATCTATGTCTTACCACAACATTAGTTTCATTGCTACACAATGCACAGTGCTAATGACAGTCATGATGAGTTTGGCCCAGTAGCCTTAGGTGGTGTTCAGAGCGGCTGAGGCTGTCTGGGAGAATTGAGTTTTCTCATGGTACTGGCCTGAGGCTTGCAGCAGAGCACAATTCTATCAGTTTGATATCACAGCAGAAAAGTCCATTGTTTCTGCATGGAGATTCTGTGACTCTGGAAGCTGATCCTGGCACCAGCACAACAGCGACTTGCAGAATAGAGCTGTCACTGTTTCTGATTGATGCTTTCTTCGGCGGGAACATCTTACTAGAACAATTTCACCCCAAAATCTGGAGAAATAAATGATATTCTGCACAAAAAACATGTTTTTTTCTTTCTTTTCTTTTCATGAACATTAAGGCATATCCTCCACACACTGCCCCTTCAGATTCACATTAATGTAATGCGTCTGGACATTTTATTGTAGAGTTATTTTTCACCATTATGGTGTTTTTTTTCATTGTTCGTTAAATCAGCAGAAATTAAAGTCAGTGCAAATTTACTATATTTTTTTCCACATTACAGTAATGTGAAAGAGATAAAGGATTAAAACGTTACAGTCAAAGTCTGTATGCAAAAAAACAATAGTGCCAAATGGTCGTTAAAAATTGGCTTTTATTTATTTATTTTACATTTTTGAGACTCTATAGCTATATAGCTATAGTTGAAAACTATAGCGGATTTATTGCATTGTTTTATTCGTTTGCACACAGTCTAACAAAATGTGGCTTTTCTAAACAGGGAAATGAGTTAATGAATTTAATGACATTTCACATTCACTGTTAGGAGTGTTGTTATAGAAATATTACAGTTTTTCTCGATTGCTAACACACTATAACTGATTCATTTGCCCCAATTTCCTAAACCATTCCTAAAAAAAGAACAGTCTCTAGAAACAAAGGGGACGGTTATCAAAACTTTTAACACATTTCACATGTTTGCACACACGTTCCAATTTGCTCTGTGTTTTCTGCAAAACTCTACACAAAAATGCCCTCATTTTGCACAGGTTTAACCAGTTTCTCGTTCAGAAAACAAACACACAATATAATTTACTCAAGCATCAAAACATGAACTCAAACAGCACACATTTATCCATGTGTGAACATTTAGTAGCAAAACTGATGACACACAGATCAGAATCTCAGGATGATATGCACAGGAGCACAAGTGATTATGAGTTTTGGAAAATTAATCCTGGTAGTGAGAGACAAAGAGGAATTGGAGGGGAAAATAAAAAACGAAGGGGATGAGGTCAAATTTAATTTGTTCCTGATGAAATACAAAGCACTATAGTTGAGCATGTTCTTCTGCATTGACTGACCATGAGGGAAGTTAGCCTACAGGCTCATCTACAGGGTTTCAATACTACTTACACAATACACATAAAATATAATCACAGTAGCAGTACTTCAGATGAGAGGACTTTCATTATTCTATATACAGTAAATACTGTAGCACATGTTGTACAGTACAGCCTCAAACTCATTACTGTTGAACTGATTTGTAGCCAAGTAGTCCTTACATGTACTGTATTTGTGCAGAACTGAGAGACGGCTGTCTAGGGGAGGCACAGTAGTCTTTTGTCAGAAGACTTAGAAACTGCTGTAACAAATAAGGATAATACCAATACTGTAATTCAAATTGGCAGAGGATGCTGTCTGATAGAGACTCATGATAGTATATGAATGTAATTATTTGTTTATCATAAGTTAATTTATTTCTGTATAGTAAAACTTGTGGTACAGTATATTCCAAGGGGTTTACAGTTTTTTTCTGAATTTGACTACAACACTAAACCCCAATACTATGAACCAAATTCTCACTTGCTTAAACCTATTTGCAAATCTCATGCACTCTTTTTGCAATGCTCTAAACACATTCTCATTCACGTAAACACTTGTCACACTGTGATGCATTTGTGCTGCAAAATGCTAACCACAAGCGGCAAAAATTAAAACAACCGAAGCCAGTTGTCACGTTCCACAAAACGATTCAAATTTTTCACACTTGTTTCTAATGATGTGATCAAACCAACTGTACAAAATATGAGTCAGTTCAGAGTGCACAAGTGGCACAGGTGACTGAATGATGATACAAACAATAGATGGAAACAATCTGAGAAGGAGAGGAGAAAGAGTACATGTAAGAAGTGGAGGATGAGGAGGAAGAGGATGAAGAGAGAAAGAGTAAGGTTTAGAGAGTGTTATCAAGGCTGGATCTGTCAGACCAGAGGGTTTTTTTTTCTCTTTTTCTAACAAAAAAGACAACATTACATGTTGTAAAAAGTCCTCAGTCTGGACTCAAGCACAAAGCCATAATGCTAAGACAGAATGACTCTCTCATTGACCCTGATTTTACAATCGCACAACTTACAGTATTTGAGTGTACTGTAACATGCTATTCATTTAGAGTTTTAACTTTTCGGCCTTCTTTGCAGTTGGACCTGTTGGATTGAAGTATTTTTGCAGTATCCAAGTGCTGACAACCCGGTCGCTCATGAACGTTGGTTATAAATAGGGAGCCAATTAAAACCCGAAAACTTGTGGTATTGATACGCAAAAATGAACTTTGGCGTGTCTATGCTACGCGATGTGGTAGTTTTAGGGGTGTTGGGGTTAGATATGTTCATTGCACACCAAACAAATCCATATCATATGCACGCGAAAAAAAAACTGCATATTTTGCACGCCAAACACATGCATCTCATAATGCACGCCAAAGTCATTTTTGCGTATTTCAATACCACCCGGAGTTTCGTTCTATTTGCAATTCATTTTTATACGACATTTTCATGACACGGGCTCGTGCTGAATATGTACAACCATTCAGTACTATTCAATATTCAGCACAATACTATTGTTGCAGTACATATATTCACCTTACTCAGTTGCAATTACTGTACTTTTTTACAGAATTGCAAAATTCTTTACTCAATACAATATACTTTTTTTCTGTAATGTTCTGGATGCTGTGTCCTCCATTTTTCTCTGTGTCTAATGAATGCTCTGTAGTGTTTATTTTGTTGACTCGTGTGTGTGGTGTGTGGGTTGATATGAAAGAACTGTTTGATTTTGATGGAAGAGTCAGAGGTTTCGTGAATTTAGGTTGAGTATTTGGATTGGTGATTAAGGTTTTGAGAAAATGAGTGATGGTTTCAAGAAATGTGTTTTAGCAATTCAGAAAAACTGTACTGTATATTCAGTTGTTTGGTCTTTGAACTTTTCTCTTGTAGTGCTTTTCATTTACTAAGATCTCCTTACAGTAGTGTAGTGAAAGTAAACTTTTCTTGAATTTTACTGTATCTGCACCCCTCTATTTATGTCATATACTGTAACAGTCATTAACTAGCAAAAGGAGTCCTGTTTCCCAAAAGGAGGTTTTAGTAACAGTGTTTTGAATTGATCTCACTGGTGTTGTCTAGGCAGTAGTCTGTGTATTTGTAGGTTTGTGTATCATCTGAGGCCAAAGTTTGAGTCTGACTAAAGAGAACATGTTTTTGACTAAACTATTTGATTTTGAGCTGGAAGTCTGAAGTTTGCACAAGTTGTTGTGTAGTTTTGAGATTGTGTTTATAGTTGTGAGAAAAAAGTTGAATGGTTTCTTGAATTGTGTTTTAGCAATCAAGAAACACTTTAATAACATAATCATATGTAAACCATCCCATTCTGCTTTTCTTTTTTTTTTTTTTTTTTTAATTAATTAGTGTTTTTTTTTACATTTATTTAATGGTTTGTTTGTGTGTCACATTAAATGTGTCATATAAAAAGCATAAAGTACACCATTTGTTCTCATATTATTCTAAATGTCTTTCCTGTTATGTTGGACATTTACTGGGCCTCAAGGGTGTTCCATGTGGACTCTGGAAATAAGCCACGGTCTCAGGTGTAAAACTATAGAGCTGATCTGGAAATGAGAGAAGATTGGGTAAGATCTCAGTTACTTTTAATTTTCAAAAATGTTCTTGTCAATGAGGTCAATCTCCGCTGAACAATTTATTAATGGTTCAGTCTTTTTATTGATTTTGACTTTTTTTCCGTAAAATTTGTGTGATTTGTCATTTTGGCCAAGATGTTATCTGTTCGTGGTGAGATTCATGCATTTTATTATTGGATTGTTTACAGTTATTTTATTTTATAAATTTTTTTTTTTTTGGTGTGGAAAGTCTTTCCTTTAGTCTACAATCATATAGTTTTTTATTCTGAAGTCAGAATAAAGTTAGACCTTTGTTGTCAAATGGGACAGAAGGTCCTCAGTGGCATACTGTTGCTGTTTTTACGTTTTAATTAACAATTCTTGAAGTTATTATTTAGTAATTCCATAAAGTAGGTGTACGTTTCCAACATCATCTTCACTGTGTAGGGCAAATGAATGGAATCATTCAATCTGTATCAATAGTCTATTGCTGTTATGACTTTCCTTCAGTTAAAATAAAAGCAGGTTTATAAAATCGTACAGTGCAATTCAGATGTTTATTTTTGAGTTCAATTATTTATTGACTTAAAATAAAATAAAGATACAAATAAATACATTTAAATGTTTTAATATGTATGTTAAATATTTTCAGAATCGTGAGCAAAGCACGGAGAAGTAAGCAAGAGTGTCCAAAAAGTAGCGAAGCCAGAAGCAACATTATAGTTACTCCAGTTTATTACTGGCCATTGTCAAAAAGTTTTATGTATGTATGGATGGATAAAAATTTTCACCCTGCCATTTATTTGCATCATTTAACCATTAAAGCATTGGCGATGCACAACAACACCAAATTGTAATCAGGTTTGTCACTACACCAAATTGTTATAAATTAAACAAAACCTCACAGGTTGTGAACCTCAATATCACCACATAATAAACTAATCACTCAAATGAATTATTTAATTAATAACAAATTATACAACTACTGTAACTATATACAGTCTTCCCTGGATGAATACAGTGCACTCACGTGATGCTGCATCAGTATGTCTGAGGCCACTGTTGTATCTGCGGTTTAATGCAGTCTTGACAGGCGTCTCGCTGGGGTTTGTAGCAGAGCTGGTTTTCCAGATGATCTCCAGCAGCAGGTGCTGTGTTGCTGGGTAACTGTGCTCCAGCATTGATCTACCATGTGATGATGGATGCCTATCAATATCATTCCATCTTGCTCTGGAGCTCTGGGCTCAGAAGATGATCTTCCCTCAGAAGACGGCGGTCTCACACGGCTACCACAGGCAGCCAAGGCCAATTTATGACCCGTCATGTCTCATCAATCAACCATGAGGAAAAATGTCCACTGCAAATGTCCACTTGATCTCCTCATTGTCGTTGGCCTTGAGTGAAAGCACTGTTGTTTTGTCACCCCATGGGCAGATCAGACCTCAACAGCTCATTCATAACCAGGCGGTCACTCAACAGCTGCCTGCTAATGCACTGGAGGATACACACTGTCTGCATGATTGATTAAGCATACACTGACAAAATATGTGACCATAAACAAGTGTGATACACAAGACCAGGGCCAAATGATTAGATCATTTTTGATTAGATAAAACACCACACAACGCATAGGAATGATGTGTCTTCTCAAGGACCCCAAACTTCAGCCGAACTGACCAGCATGACCCTCTCTATTTCCATTTCTTATTCAGTGCCTTTGCATGCACGTGGTTCTCAGCTGGTTTTGCTTCAGGAATCAAATTTTCCATTGAACTTCAAATAGCAGCCCAGCAAAGTATGAAAACTGTTCATCGTATTAAGAAACAAAACTGTCATAAAAATAAATAAATTAAAATTAACAAATAATTAAACTGAAATTGAAATGTATTAATATTGCTATAACCTGCATCATGGAGGACTATGTGTGCCACTTAAAGGGGTAGTTCACTTAAAAAACTTTTTTTACATCTTCATTTACATCTAAACAATCAACACACATCAGATCATCATATGGATTCTTTTTACAACATCTTTATTACCTTTTTATTTATTTGTTCTTTCAATAGAAGGACAAAACCCTCACAGGTTTCATTAAAATATGTTAATTTGTGTTTTGAAGATTGAAGACTTGGAACGACATATAAATACAATACCGTATTGTCCCGAATATAAGACAATGTTTTTTCTTGGAAATACATCTGAAAAAACGCGGTCGTCTTATATTCAGGGTCTAGACTTTGACATGTCAAAAATACACCCACAACAATAGGTGGCGCCAAATACGCCCCCCACCAAAAAGAGGTGAAATGAATAAGTCAATTTGTAATGTTACGTCCAGTCGTTGGAAAAAAGATCACGAGTTAAAAACTCCTAAAGGAAAAGAAAAAGAAAAACCTTACAGCGGCATGAGTTGCGACTGTCACGTTAGCCTGATGGGACCAAAACTCGACTCTTACGGTTAATAATATATTGGTAGGTTAATATTAGATGGATAGCCTAAATGTCCTAATTCAGATGGGCTACCTTTTTTATTATTTTTTTTAATGGTTATATCAAAAGTGTATACTTTTTTTTAAGGTTGATGTTAGGTACAATTTACCAGTTTTGTTCCCCATATTGTAAACAAAAATTAAAAAAGGAAAAAAATACCCTTTGCAATATGAAAAATAATTGGAAGACCAAATGTGTTCTTACTGAGAACAAACAAAGATTGGGTGCTTTGTTTTTTAAAAAGCCTTGTTCCAAAAGGTACATCTGGAAAAAATGGCCGGGGTCGTTATTATTTAGATCAGCGCGTCGTCTGTATTATAATTCGGCCAATATCGGTACAGGATTACAGAATTTCATTTTTTGGAAGAATTTCCCTGAATATACATAGAATGACCAAGTAAATTAGACTTTGATAATCTAAATTGCAAAAGTAAATAGTACTTTTGAAAATAGATCTCATTATCTTTCACTATTACTATCGCTAAAATCACTATCTTTATTTTTGTGTCCAGAATGTCACCATCACCCAGTCGCACAGGGGAGCATTTCCCAAAAGCGGTCGCAACTTCCATTGCTAGTGATAAGAGCTCAATAGAATTTGCGACCAAAGTTGGCTTACAATGCTTCTGAGAAACACACCCCAGATCTGCAGTGCTTCAGCTCCACTGCAGCCACAGCCAGACAAAGTCCAGTACCGGCTGATACAGAGCTATCTGTGATAGCAGCTAATGCATCACAATGATCATTGTGTTCAATATCATCTTTAGTCTAATCTCTTCATCGGCCAGCCAGTTCACCGTGGCTGATAACAGCATGTAAATCAATGCAGGAGAATTTGAGAATGAAATATCTCTCCTTGTATGACATTTATGAGGTTTTTATGGCTAATTGCTTGGAACATTGTCTGCGGTCATCTCTGTTTCTATGGAGTATGGACTGAGACGAGGAGGATGGCAAACTCAGAAGCCATCTTCAACAAATAATCCTTTCCCAGTATTGTTTGATTCATACATTACATACATCTATTTTAAAACAATACAAGTTCCAAATAAAAAGAGAACATTATCAAATGAGATGAAGCACCTTTCATTTGCAATGTAGGTAATTCACTTGATATTAATAATATTATAAAAAACATCACTACATTAACGTCAATCTACGTTAGCCAGAATGCATTGTTGTTGTACAGTATACTGTGATATGACATTACGATGTAAGACGAATAACAAAACCTGTAAATATTGCTAGATACCATCATATAAGATTTCTGTCAGTTCGCCCATCTCTTTCTGACATCTTTCCATATAAATGTTTCTGCTCAAGTCAGTCAGTGAATTGTAAGTGATGGCTGGCTTGAGACTGCTGTCTTCCCCAGTGTCTCAGTGGTGAAGATTCATCCATAGTAAGCAGGAGGAAATGCTGAGGGTATTTGGACTGATGACTGCCAGCTGGGCTAAATGAGAAGGGCATTATAAATGATGAGCACCATGCAGGCGTATGACACTGCAGGCCTTTGTTTGGTGAAGTTCAATGACAAGTGTTATTGATCGTTTGACATGGAGCATAAACCTGGCTGTGTGCTTTCTGTGCCCATGCGGCCAGACACTACCCTCTGCAACACATTTCATTTGCACTTCTACATAATCAAACTTACACTGCAATGAAGTTTGGCATCAAACCTGATTTTCAGCAAATTTGCTGGGGTTGAGTAAATGGTGGCATCATTTGAATGCAGATGCAGTGCAGTGGTAGAATAATAAGACCGAAGTGTGACATATCAGAGACCAGCCAGAGAATGTCTTTCACGATAGGTCATATAGAGATCTGTGTGAGATGTCTAATGTAGCCCAGACCCTCTTTTGGAGAGGTATGTCCATTCACCATCCATCCTAAAGCACTTCAGCTGAGATAATAACGATAATAGCATCTGTCAGTGTAGAGAACAGGTGACATTTGTGATAACATTGATAATAGGAAAATCTTGTATGTTGAAAATCACTGCCCATAGCATTTTTTGTACATTTAGGGTTAATTATTATTTTAATTAAGGAAACAATCTAGATTGTAAATCCAAAACTAAATATTAAAATCTAGCTGCGAGCAGCAATCATCAGGGTTCAAGGCCGACCCAAAATGCAGAGCTGACTACATAACACATTCACAATGGAGAATGTGTTTAT
>JADLZN010000868.1:70000-106508 GCA_018155175.1 Sinocyclocheilus anophthalmus | reverse complement strand
TGTTCATCAGCAACTGCATCAATGTAAGATGACGGACAGGATTAACGTTAATGATAAGATGTTTTGATTCAAATGTCTTTTTTCCAGTCCATTGTTTGAGAAAAATGTGAAACATTAAATGAGGATAATGACAAAAACAAAGCATGAAGAAAACAAGATTTTGAAACCCAGTGTCTTCCAGACTAAGTTCTCGGTAAGGCTATAGGGCCTTTCGCACCGCTTTAGTTCCAGAACTAAATGTACGGTACTAAAGTACTGGGATGATTTTGCGCGAACTATTTCCCAGTATCATTTAAAGGGTTTCATTCGCACCGAGAGTGTGTACTAAGGAGTGACGTAAGCCGGTCGGTTCTGTGAATTTCGCAGCGACGTCATTTGTGTCTTGGGTGGGCTGCTTTCGTCGGTTCAACCACAGAAACAACGAAGAACAACATTAACAACAGGAGGGTGGAGGACGCTGTGATCGGAGCTGTGTTTTGGTGTCTCGCGGGTTTCACAATAATGGACATGGAAAGTCGACGTATACGTAAAGTGATTGAAAGAACGGAAAGGAGGACAAAGAATCTCCAACGACAACTGGCAATTTGCTACACTCTATTTGGGGCTACAAGTGGCCGATGCACTTCATGGGCATCGTAGCATGCTAGTCCTCGTGTTGTCTCGCCATACGTGTGGATAATTGACTATGTTTTATCATTATGTTTGAGCACGGCGTTTTAAATCATGGTGGGTCGGTAGGGCGTTTTCCATAGCGCGTGCCCTATAGGGCTTTTTGACCATTCCAGTGATCTTACTTACTCACTATTTTAGTACCGGTTCGTAGGTTGTTGCCGGTTACTTTAACCGGCTCGGTCGGTAGTATGAGGGCTAATTTGGTCGTCGAAAAGAGGCAGTTCTCCCTCGGTATCCTAAAATCGGGCACGCCAGTCCCAGTTCCGGCGGTGCGAACACGGCAAAAAGTGGGTAGTTCCACATTAGTTCTGGTGCTATGAAAAGGTTCCCGCGGTGCGAAAGGCCCTAAAGAGAGCTTCTCAATTATGTTACTCAAAACGGCAGAAACACTGTGCGCAACAGTACAGGCAGAAGCTTTTCAATCTACAATTTACCATGGATTTACTGTAGTACCACGTAATATTGTTGGGCTAGAAATGTGGGATTTCTTCGAAATTGCATTCGATTATGTAATGTAGACATGTATTAAATGTATTAAAGGAGTAATGGAATATAATTATAGTATTTTTGTAATTAAGCTATAGCATTTGTGCATTTATTTGTAAATTTTTCACATTTTTAATGCAAACACAAAGTACATTATCACTGAAGTCCCTATCAGAAGAAACAAAAGCCCTCTTCGGCTTTATAATGGTTAGAGACTTGAGGTTATTGTAAAGTCACACCAATTGAAAGAAGAACTTACTATACATTTTTATAATTATAGTTATTACAAAGAAAGGCACATTTAAAATAGGTAACACTTTACTTAAAGCCTTTATGTATAATGCATTATAAAAGGGTATGATGCATTATAATTATTCATAATGTGCATTGTAATACATTATATCTTGTTGTAAATAATTATAACCGAATTTGAAAGGCATAATGTAACAATGAATTGATAAGTGTTAGAATGTATTAACTGTAGTTACAATTATTCACTTCGGATTGCACACTGCCTTTAAGAGTCTGCATTACAATAATGCATTAAAACTACTTTTATAATGCATTATGCATAAAGGCTTGAAGTAAAGTGTTAAAGTTTTTTCATTGACAACGTCCACTACAAAACCCCGGGCGAAGTAGAGGCGGCAGGAAATGAGGTGTCTGGGTGTTGTTCTTGTCCCCTGTCTCACCAGAGGTTCCACAATCTTTCCGTCCCCGTGCTGGCACCAGATGCCGCCATGGACACCGAGTGTAGAAATGAGAGCAGGCTGGACAGGGTCCCCACGGCCACACAGGATTCTTGCCGAGCGCTTCATGATTGAGCTGTATTGGCTAGGCTAGCCTTAGTCATTGCATCTGTATTACGTTGTGTCCTATCACTGTAGATTTCAATACGCAGAGCGTGGTTCCAAAGGCACAACCCGTAAAACAAGGACTCCCAACCTTTATCAGGTGAACTTTCCTGATATTTGACTCCTGCGATTTAGAACTGGCAATTCTGCATTGACATTCTGAGGGTAAAAATGTCTCCAAAATTCAAAGAAAAAATATTTCACATAAATAAAATAAAGCCTATTTTTATTAAAGGCATAGTTCACCCAAAAATTGTTCGCCCTCATGTCATTCCAAATCCATAAGACTTTGGTTCATTTTCAAAACACAAATCAGAATGTATATTTTTTCTTCCGCGAGAAAACCCAAGTAACAAAATGGGTTATGAGTTTGGAACAACATAAGGGTGAGTAAATGGTGACTATTTAGATTTTTGGGTGAACTATCCCTTTAGCATTAAGACTTTTTGCAACGTGAGATTAATTTCATGACAATTTACCACATTTTCAAAAAAAATTCTCAATGAAGTGCAAAAAAAAAAACACTTACATGCACCAGACAAAATGACTTGGAGATTACAATATAAATAATATTTAATTACAGTAAATGCATTATAGTAGGAGGCTGAAAATGTGGAGACTGGGAGTTTAAATGCGCATGACTGTCATGAAAATAATACCACATTTAGAAGAATATAATGTCCAATCCTTTTGACTTTGAGGTTAACCGCAACCCTGACATTTATTTTTCTAGTTTTTATGAAATTGACCCTTGTATTAAAATTGCACAAATCCATCATTAACCACTAGGGGGAGAACATCTGGTTGGGAAGCCCTGTCATTGTAAACAGATGCATCAATTGGAAGCATGCAGACTGTATGTGCACATGTAGCGAAGCATGCAACTGGTGCGTGACTGTGCGTGTACCTGAGAATGAGGTGGGGGGGATGGTGCGTGGTTGGGTAGGGGTTCGGTCTGGGCGAGAGCTGCGGCCAGCAGAGCAGGGTTGAGGGACAAGAAGGCGTGAGGGGGTGGAGTGAGGGAGGCGGAAAGAAGTAGCGACTGGCCGTCTGCACTGGGTGCTAGAGTTTGAAGAGCCTCCAGGAGCCCCGGCCCCATCAGGACCGAGTCCAGCAGAGCGGGGGTCTTCTCCATATGGCACACTCAAGCATCGCCAGCTGTCGTGTTTCGCGTCAAAGGATCTCAGTTTGCTAGCTGCGGTTTGCTGATGGAGGATGTGGAAGCGCCCTGTTTAGTCGCAGGTGGTAGGCTGACAACCTGGCAGTCCGCTGATTCTGGGCCCGAGTCATTCAACGAAGCCTATTTGTAGGTATGGGCTTTCTTGTTCGAAGCCCAGGGGGTTTTTTCACCACCTTCCAGCCCTGCAACAGGGGGCAGCGGCGCAGCAGAACCTGACGGATTTAACAGGCTAACGAAGTTGAGAGGAAGCTCGCCCTGGTTTAGGACATTTAGAGGAGAGCCCTGGTTTAGGATGGCACTGGCTGGCTGTTGATGCTGGGCTTGGTTGCTGCCGGGCGCAGAAGGTTGGCTGCTCGTCCAGACCCCTAAAGGCAGGGAGCCAAGGAAGGGCGGCAGCAGGGAAGGCAGACCGGCATTCGAGGAAAGAAGCTGGAGGAGCTGTTCTTGGGACATGAAGGGAAAAGCCTCTGCAAGGGAAAAAGCGGGGTCGGTTGAGGGATTAGAAACGTCAGAAGAGGGGGCATTGGGCAGAGAGAGGCTGTGGTCAGGCTCACAGCCACCCAGCAATCTTGTGTCTGAGTCCGGCTGATCCATCATCTCTACAGGACCTGCCAAGAAAATACAAGTGTAAAACAGACCACCTAAACAACATTTCATGTATAAATGCTCCAAAAAAACACAAGATAAGAAGTCTCACCTTTACTTTCCACAGCTTGGTTGTGGTTTGACTGGTTAATTTGGTAGGTACTGTGGTCAGGACAAGTCTCTGTTGTTTTGGGTCCACAACCTTTGTCCAGGAATGAGGGAAAGCATGTTGAGGACATCTGGTTCATCATGCTCAGAATTGAACTGTTGAGGTCTGACGTTGTGCCCGTGTGGGGCTGGCTCAAGTTCAGAATGGTGTTATTGGAGGTTGTTTTGAGGTTCATTGTTGTCTCGTCACCCATCAAAGGAAAGGGTTGGGATGGGGGTTGCTGGATAGGAGGTTCTGGCATGGGCACTGTGCTTTGGGGTTGAGGTTGCGGGGTGGGGTTGAGAAAACGTAATGTGGACTGCACGTTGCACTGGGGCGTCTGTGGAGTGATTGGTCTCGGTGAAGAGGGCAACGTGTTTGTGTGCCTGTTGCCAGGCATGGCAGTGGCGCCGCTGGATTGCTGGGTTGCGCTTTGCATGCTAAGAAGCTGAAGCAGGGTGGAAAGGGGCTGGGATGGAGATGGGGATGAAAGTGGGAGGGAATTAGCTAGTCCTGGCTTCCTGCCTTCCTCCGAATCCTGCAACCTGGAGGCATTCGGAAGAGCGACAGGTAGCCGGTGGTTGTCTAAGTGAGGTACAGGAGGAGGTGGCGGCAACAGGCATGGGGAGATAAGCAGAGGCGACCCAGCGAGATCTCCTGCAGTCAGACCTAACTGCGAGTCTTTGAGCATGCTCAAAACGGTGGACGAGCGCCTCTGCCGTTTGCGCCGCAAATTTTTTTTAGCGACAGCAGGGGAAGCCGGGGAAAGGGAAGGGGAGTTTGGAAGCAACAGGGCGGTCAGGGACTGTGCTCTGGCAGAAGTTGGGTGGACGCTACTGTTTAAAGTGCTAATCAATACCTTTGACTGCTGTTCCTTGTCCAAGCTCGTAAGAGGGAGTGCGGCCAGCGCATCGGCTGCATTGAGCTGGGTTTTCTGGTTGGCCAGCTGGGCTTTGGCGGCCGCAGAGAGGAGGCTGCTGGCCGGGAAAGAGTTATTGATGTGGCCCTTTTGCTGGCTTTTCTGTTGGTTGAGAATCTGTCCTAGTGGAAGGCCAAGCAGTCCTGGGGCTTGAGCTGAACTCACTCCGTTCCTCTTGTCGCCTGCGTTGGGATGCACCAACGACAGGGCTTGTGACATCTGATGGTTGCTTTGGTTGCTAGAATTAGCACTGGAGCTTGTGTTGGAGGTACTACAGTCTTTGTAGTGCTGCAGGATGCCCTCCAAGCGACTACATGGACTGGAAGGCGCAAGAGGAAGCTTGGGAGAGGAGCACGCCATGGTGGGCTGCAACGGTTTGCCCCCCTGAATGAAGACGGACCCTTTGGCCCCGTGTTCTGAGAGCGAGGACGTCGAAGAGTGGCGAGAGCGTTGGTGGGGTGAGAAAGTGTCCAAGGTACGTGAGGGTGACAGAGGAGAGGGCGACTTAACACTCGCTCCCTGGGAGTGTGGCGGAGCTGCTCGACCACTCAGCGCAAAGGATGAAGTGGGGGATAAGGAATAGGAACTGGAGGGGTCTAGAGGATGCATATGCGTGTGTACACCTGGTTTTACACTGTTAGGAGAAGTGGGGCTGTGCAGTGTCCTTTGCGGTGGATGAGGGCTCCACTGCTGTTTCGCGTAACCAAGCATGCAGCCCACTGTCGTTTGAGGTTTCTTTAAAGGTGAACTCTGTTCTAGAGGCTGAGAAATAGAGGCAAGGCTAACAGAACCATTTTGCACAACAGCACGGGGAGAGGACAAAGGAAAGCCAATGTTGGATTTGGGTTGGTTGTGTCTTTGCTGAGGGTAAGTGCAGTGGGTGCCGTCTCCATGAGCCACCATTGATCCTCTCAGCTCTCTGCCATCCACTGAGCATACAATACCTCCTTAAACAAACAATCAGACAATACAACTCACCTTACTGAAGAAAGCTGGACTTAAATACAGGTGCCTATAAAAAGCATTTCCCCCAAAAAAATCTAAGTTGTCTAATAAACATGGCATTGCATATTATGAATGTTGTTGGCTCTTTGATAAACTGCTTTGGTTCCTCTTTTGTAAGCTGCTTTGGATGAAAGCATCTGCTAAACACATAAATGCACATGTTTATTTTAGGACTTTAACACTGAATCATAGAGGGTTGGCTTTTATGACACTGAACAACAGAAAAAATATTCAGATTTCAAATCACTATTTCAAATTAGGTTTCAAGACCTAATTTCTTTCAACTTAATTTTGGTCTCAGACTACAGAACCTTCTTCTAGCTGGCTTCAATGTCTCAGACAAACTGTAGCGGAGATGTCATATGACATCTTTTAACAGTGACTTTCTTTTTGCAATTTTAAGCCAAGTAAAGTAAATCAAATGTGGAAAAACTCCAAGGGGGTGAATACTTTCATAGGCACTGCATATCACACTCTGATCTGGCTAGTAATGTTTTTTAAAAAAAAAGGAAACATGGTGGTTGCAGTTTAGTTTACAAGTTAAATAAACTGAAAATACAGTGAACTGGATACTTAAGACAAACTATGAGTGACTGCATACTTTGGTCAAATGTAATAATTTGAATAAGTAATATTTGGACACAAGATCCACTGCAAGAGAGCAGCAGTGGTCACATACTGTAATTTACTTTAAGACAAGCTGTTAAAGGTATGTTCTGGGTTCAATAAATGTTAAGCTCCATGAAGAATATCTGTGACATGCTGTCGATTGCTACAGACAAATATTGCAACTTGTCCCTCAGTTTGTAAAAATAAGTCAAAAATGTGTTTACAGTAAAGAACTTTTAAAAAAGCATTTAAGGTTTAAATGCTGGAATAAATATTAATATACACACCATTTTGAAAATATATGCACAATAATTAATATATTATTAGACAATAAAATAATTGGTAACATTAGTTCATGCATTAAACAGACAGAACAATACTTTTAACTAAGATTAGTAAATGCTGTAAAAAATGTTGTGCATGAATTAATGCAGTAAGTATCATGAATGAACAATGTTTATGAACTGAACAATTTTTTTGTTCTTTGATTGGTGTATTGTGGTTTTATTTGTCACTTGATTCTGTACAGCTTTTGGAACAACAATGTGTTGTTTTTAAATGTGCTTTTAAATTAAAATTTTGTGTTGTTTTGCGGGTTGGTCACGAATTTAATAATAGTTTATTTTCCCAAATCCTCACCATCTCACCAAACGTTTATTTTCTTGTCAGTCATTTTAATCCATGTTTTCACATCTCATACTGTGGTAAAAAAAAAACTTAGACCATATCCTACCTTTTTACTTAAATTAACCTAATTATTTTATAGAAACCTCATGAGTTTCAGTCTTCATCTCTCGTCACATTACATTTTAACACAGTATGTGCTTGTTAGACAAGGCACGACAAGCTTATTTTTACAGAGCTCAACATCCAATAAAAACGTCTCGCTCGTGCTGAAGATATAATTAGCTTTTCTGAACATTTACAAATGGTGTCATTTAAACTGTGGAATATTGGGAGAAATTAAGATATGAGATGAGAGATGGGTTCTGTCCTGCTTGTGTCAAAGTACAGAGCACGATATATGTGACCTCTTAAGTCGCTGGGGGATATTTGTAGCAATAGCCAAAAATACATTGTTTGGGTCAAAATTATAGATTTTTCTTTTATGCCAAAAATCATTAGGATATTAAGTAAAGATCATGTTCCATGAAGATATTTAGTAAATTTCCTACTGTAAATATATCAAAACTTAATTTTTGATTAGTAATATGCATTGCTAAGAACTTCATTTGAACAACTTTAAAGATGATTTTCTCAATATTTTGATTTTTTTGCTCCCTCAGATTCCAGATTTTCAAATAGTTGTATCTCAGCCAAATATTGTCCGATCCTAACAAGCCATACATCAATGGAAAGTTTATTTATTCAGTTTTCAAGCTCTCAATTTCGAAAAATTGACCCTTATGACTGGTTTTGTGCTCCAGGGTCACATATGAGGAAACAGTTATCTTTGTGGGAATATTAAGTAAACTTGACTTGATTACGAAATTTCTATTGCACGCACACGTAATCGACCATGATAGCTTTAATCACTTTATTAATCGATTGTCGATTAATCATAGCAGCCTAAATATATACAGTAATAAAAAATATATATAATAATCACCACATATGTCTACAGAACCTGGATATTTCCCTTCTAACAAGTCATCGTGTTGGAATAATGTGTGCTTAAGATGCAATAAACCTTTGGCTTGAGCCGCAGGGAAATGGAAGGGCTGCCAATGTGCTTTTGCATAATGCCGCCATGGCATCAACTTTCCTGCGATGGTTACAGAGTTTGGTCATGTCTTCCTCTATTTTCCCCGACTGATGACCAGGAGCTTGGACCACCGCAGCAGGGTCAAAATTAAAGACCTGCATGAATTTAAAAAGACACTTTTTTTTTTAAATGCATGCAATAAAGTTAATGTTTAAAATTGCATATTATCATACAACTCTTATTAATTCTGCAGTATGCAATGTTTATACAGTACACAGTAAGCAAGCTTTCTGTATGCATGGAATACCTGGATGACATTTGCCAAAAAGAGCAAAGAAGACACTGCGTGTGCATTTTGCAAAGCAGTGCACTCAACTTGACCCTCCATTTCCAGTGTAACAAATAAACCAGTATTAATCATATATAGGACTTTAAAAGTCTACTTAAAATTATCAGATGTCTGAGATAATAATTGGACACTGATAGCTAAATAAAACATGCAACATATCAACAAGGATTCATATCATAGTGTTTCACATGTTATTAATAAGTACAGTCAATTCCAAACATAGCTGCAAACTATAATGCCTAATGAATTACTCTATCATGAATGAGAAGGCTTCGGCACTCAATGTTGATCTCACCTTTAGGCCTGTCACGATAACAACTTTTTGTTGTGCGATATATTGCCCCAGAAATAATTGCGATAAGCGATATTATTGTCATTTTAAAGACCATTTTATGCCACCGAATATATATTCATAATGTGTAACAGCATAATAATGCAATAAGGCCTACACACTTCCAAATGACAATAAACTTTTAATTTTTAAGAATATTTAGATCATGGAAATTAAGTATCAAAATATTAGATGCCTTTAAAAACCTGAATAAATAGTAAATAAACATTTTCTAACAAAAAGTGCAAAGTAGGAAAAAAAATTAAAAATGCACTTGTATGGAGATTTTTCTAAGTAAATATAATAGACGATATATTGCGTCACCAAAAATGATCGAGGTCATGTTTAGTGCTGGGGGCTCTATACCGGTTCATACCGATATTGTGCATCCGGTGTTTATTTTTTGTTATGATATAATTTTAAAATACCGGCAATATTTAAGGGTAATGTCGCTTAAACAGACGTGGGACTCGACACTGTTTGAAAGGGTCTCTTTTCACTTGTTTGCACACCTGTGGTGAGGGAACACTGCAGGTGTTACTAAGCGGGAAAGTTCCAGAAACTGAAGCTTTAGACAAACTAATAGAACATGCTGACAAGTAGAACTCATCCACATATCCCACCACACTGCCTCCACAAATATCCAGCTCAGCCCACTGCCGTCAGCTTCCGCTTCTTTAGCACTAGATTTTGCAACTTTCAGACCCTTTTAGTGGCTTTATTCCATAGAATATTCATACTGACCAACCTAGCGACTTTTTTAGATAAGCCTTAGCTATGGTTCAGTTGGAAGATTGATCTGGCTTTCCCGGAGAAGTGTCGCCTCTCTCGGCGTCTGTTCTGTGCAGTGAGCGGCAGAGAAGCACCGCAGCCGACTCCTCAATAAATGAGAACAAAACAGCGTTTCCTAGCACCTGTCGCTTACTGAGTGTTTGGAATTATAAATATGAGCGTAGTTCGTCTGTTAATATCACATGCACTTTTTAGTTTTTTTTTAGTTAGTTTTTACTCAGACGCAGGCAGTGCGCTGCATGAGACAAGAAAGTAATCTAGCCAAAACAACCGCATAGCCGCTCTTTAGTGTAGATGCATGTGGATTTTATCAGACTATGCCGTGATTATAAATGAGAGTGACTCCTGGTTAACATGTATTAAAAGGGGTCGTGTTTAGTCACTATGTAGTGTGGTATTGTTTGACAATATTCACTCATCATGACAGTAAAATAGAGCATTCTAAGTCAATATACTGCAGTATTTCCTCTCAATCAGTAGAAAATATGGTTAACACCCGGTCATGCATGAAAAATAAATACCGTCATGTACCGTGAAACCGGTATCATTTCGAAAAATACCGTGATATAAATTTTTGGTCATACCGCCCAGCACTAGGTCATGTACATATATTGCGCGATAAGTCGATATATTGATTATTGCGACAGGCCTACTCACCTTATTTGGGACTAGCGGGCACTCGAGACCACACTTACATGTGCCGTCTGTCCGCAGATACACCCTCAACTTATCCACAGATCGAAGGACTGTACCACTCGGGCTGAAGAAGAAATAGACAAAGACTGACTGGGTGTTTAATTCATTTTCAGATTGCTGTACTGTACTGGTCTTCACATAAACTTTACACCAGACCAGTTTGGAGCACCGTTTCCACATTAACCAAACACACTCACGTCTGCACCGGAAGCCCTAGTGTGAATGCTAAATGCACTCGCATGCGTTTGAGGAACGTTTGCTTGGGTGAAGCAACTTGAAAAATGTTCCTTATGTACCTTTTAGTAGCAACGCTGTTCAGATTTGATCAGAACAGCAATTATGAATGACAAAAAGTAAGGTGTGGACGTACCTGATGTAAGACACAGCCCCAGCTTCCACCTTCCTCTGCCAGCCAACCGGGATCTGAGCGATGAGAGTCGTACCTCCATCTTTTTCTCCTGCTGCACTCTCACTGCCCCCCGTCATTTTCTGCTCGCACACATCCAGCTCCTAAAGACACAAACCACTTACAATTCAGCTTCAAACCAGATTTGATGAAGCAGGTTCAGATTCAAACAAGATTGAGATTCAAACCAGATTTGCTTAACCAAATTCAGTTTCAAACAAGATTGGGATTCAAACCAGATTTGATGAAGCAGGTTCAGATTCAAATCAGATTCAGTTTCAAACCAGATTTGATGACCCAAATTCAGTTTCAAACAAGATTGGGATTCAAACCAGATTTGATGAAGCAGGTTCAGTTTCAAATCAGATTTGATAATCCAGATTTAGATTCAAACCAGATTCAGTTTCAAACACGATTGAGATTCAAACCAAATTTGATGACCCAGAGTTTCTAACTACATTTGATGAACCAGTTTCAGATTCAAACCAGATTTGATAATCCAGATTTAGATTCAAACCAGATTCAGTTTCAAACACGATTGAGATTCAAACCAAATTTGATGACCCAGAGTTTCTAACTACATTTGATGAACCAGATTCAGCTTCAAACCATATTTGATGAACCAGATTCAGTTTCTAACTACATTTGATGAACCAGATTCAGCTTCAAACCAGATTTGATGACCCAGATTCAGTTTCTAACTACATTTGATGAACCAGATTCAGTTTCAAACCAGATTTGACTCAAACTTCACACCTATTTTCAGTTGGAAAATATGTTCACACTGGATCTAGGCTAAATACAGTTGTCACTCCACTTCTGAGCTTTTAATCTGTGATTATTCTGGATTTCGTATACATTCATAAAGTACAGATGTCATCATGTAGTGACAACTACATTTACATTAAATCAGTGGAGTGCGTACATTTTAGTTTGGTTAAAAAAACAAACTAGGTACAATGTTGGCAGAAATGCCCAAACGCACAATGGGTTCATGTGCATTCTTTACATTTAATAAATGCATTTGTCACTCCAAAAACTTTGCAGTATGTACGATGTTACAACATTCTGCAACTTAGGGTGGCACTTTGTGCTGTACCTTTTCATTTTTATACAGCCTTGGTCAGCACCAATCGTGAAAGACACTCTTTGGAGGACGTTTACACAGCATTAACGAAGCATAAAGCAATACAACAAATTGACACGCAATCCTCTCCGGTCCTCTCAAACGGACTGGGATGCTTCTATGGAACTCTCCAGAAGCTGACAATCTGAAAATATAGAAAAACATATTTCAGGTGGCATCGACATAGCATGAGTAAAGAATATAAACAGTTTATAACTAATTTCAATACAAACATGGGAAAAATGAACCATAAAAATAGGAATTTCGACTATATTGATATACAAGGTACTATTTGATCACCATATTCACGTGCCATGGGATCTGGCACTAAATACCATGGTACTAGTAGTGTACAAGTCTAAAAACAAGGTACTTTTTTGTCAGTGTCCAACTCTTGACATTGACAGTAGAGTGAAAGTGACAGCTGAAACTTATACTCAGCGCGCCAACTCAAAAAAAAAAAATCAAATTTGAGTTATCGCGATTATTTCACCGCCTAAAACCGTATCGTTTCAACGGTTTTTATTCTGGCTTAAAGGCGGATGATTGTGAAGCGGCTATGACTGGAGCACAGAGCTAAAGAACAAACAAACCACCACCAATAAAAGTACGCAAAGTTTCGGGAAAACTAGAACTTGAATACGAAAAGAAAATCGGAATGTAACGTTACTCACTTGCGTACCGCGCTGGTAACGTTACTTTTAAACGCTGTAACGTTACGTCCCGAGGAATAAACAAACGTCGCGTATTGACGTCTAGCTGGCCCATTCTTAAACATCCTATCTGTATCGTAAGCTTACTGGACACATAATAACACCGCGATTATAACCAACGTATCGCTCTTGTAACATTGTAACGGAAGCGTTCTAGTTTGTCGCGTCGCGCGCTGCTAGCTTTCTTTAGCTCGCGGGCTAACGTTACGTACCTCTGTGTTTACGAAGTTTCCTGCTTCTTCGTGGCGCAGACTGAAGACTGAGCAAGCGTCAAGACGGACTCGAGTCGCAAATGTCGCCGTTGCGCGAGCTGTTCCTAACGCAGGGTGGTTTTCAGCCACATCCCCGCGCACCGTCCGAGCCGTCCTGCTTAAAAACAAAGAGCAATAACGCTTGGTTTTATTGCGCCCCGTGCATTGTTGTCCAATTCCGTGTGAATCCTGCTCGTGCGCTCGCTTCATTCAACGCTTCGGCGCCCTCCCAAGCGTCTTCACTGCGTGCATATGCGAGCGAGGGACTGATAATGCCTTTGTGGTGATGCTGCTTTCAGTTTATCTTCGTTTCCAAGTTCCTATCTTTCCTTAGGATCCCGTGCCAAAAAAAAAAATCATGGAGTTTTCGTCCGCGCGTGCGCAGTCGGGTCGGGAATTCCGTACAATTCCACGTCCGCTTGGAGGAGCGCGAGAGCTGCTCGCTGAGAAAGACCAGGAGTGCTGGGGTTGTTTTAGAATTATGCAATATTTGCATATTGTAAAATAATAGCTGTTATTTCTCTACAGAGATGTTCGATATGACTTTGAGAAACCTGTCATATGTCAACAAGTTCAAATGATATGAACCAGTCTGTTCTCAATGGCCATCATTTATATAACAAAGTCGCTTTTTATTTATTTTTTGTTACACTTTACTTGTGCATAAGACTGACATGACACCTTCATAATCATAGTTTTATGCATGTTTATGACAACTCATTCGCTCAGTTATGTCAGTTTTAATGCAAAGATGACATTGTTTGAGATGTCTTTGTTATGGGCTATGGTTAGGGGTAGGTCAAATAATGTCATATTTGCATTAAAAATGAGCGAATGACACTTAATGACAGTTGTCATAAACATGCATAAAACCTCCTTCATGTGTCTTGTCAGTCTTATGCACACCCCTTCAAGTAAAGTGTTACCTTTTTTTTCTGTGCAGTCGGTAAATGTAAAAAATAAGTTTTTTTTATTTTTTATGATCAGCCTCAAACTACTCAAAAATGCCATTTCGGTCCGGTAACCTTAGATGTTCATGCACTTAATCTGCAAATGCGCAATATTTAATGGAAGTGAGCGGGAGGCGAGAATACCCTGAGAGAAAGATCTTTCAGTTAGTCTTGCATTAAAATGATGATTGCACACACACACACACACACACGCATGTCTTTATTGGCCTTATTGTGTCAGTTAGCTGAGAAAACAAAAAAATGGTTCGCCCGTATAATTGCAGATAAAACCTACTTAGTGTGGAGGAAAGATGTAGGAAATCATATTCTGAGGAGATGCTTCTATTGTAAAACAGAAATGTGATTCGCTGTAAAATAAAAAATCGGATCAACCTCCTACAGCGTTGAAGGCAGGTTAACTCGACAAAGTTTGGGAGTCAGTGAGAGCCAAACCTGTTCGAAACACAACTTCGGGGAATAAAAGCATAACCTGCCAATAGCAGGGGATCAGCATTAGGCAGCGGGGAGACTACACAGCAACAGCCAGCCGATCGTGACGCGCTAGTAGCGTCTCAGCGCGAGCGGTGCCCTGCTCCTGGAAACAGTATTTCAGCTTTCTATTCGCTAACCTCACGCGCATCCCACTTGCGCTGTTGCTAGGCAATACATTGCACGCTTTGCACCATGCAAGCTTAACTACTCAACTCTTGTGTTTGGAAGAGTTTCAGAATACTAAGGAGATGAGAGCCATCAGTTGACCGACAGGTCACCACGTGTTTATGCTAATAAAATACATCACTTCAAGCAATTAAACGGTGGAACCTGTTAATTAGCTAAACACCTCACTCCCATCATTTACTCCCAATGATCATACAAGATGAATGGTGAGAGCGGAGCAGATACACTCTTAAAAATAAAGGTGCCATAGAAGAACCATTTTTGGTTCAAAGGTTCTTTAAAGAACCATCTCAATCTTACCTTTTTGTAATCTGAAGAACCTTTCTGTTTCACAAAAGCTTCTTTGTGGCGAAAGAAGCTTCTTCAGATTATAAAAAGGGATGGTTCTTTAAAGAACCTTTGACTGAATGCTTCTTTGTGGAACCAAAAATGGTCTTCCATGGCAATCGCTTGAAAAACCTTTTGGAGCACCTTTATTTTTAAGAGTGGATAACGGTATTAGTGTGTAACTAAGGATTCAATTAAAGTAGCCAGTCAGCCCATGTTTACTTACAAAATATATCATTTTAAGCAATTAAACAGTGTGCCGTTCCATCATTTTATTGCATTGAGCATCAGTGAAATCTACGCAGTATTTGATTAACAATGGAAGTTGAGAATCACAAAGCCACAACAGCAGTCTTATCGAGGTTATAGGACTATAGCCATGCTGGGAAAATACTGTCTTTGCTGCAGATCCATGGGTTCGGATTAAACCGGGTTATGGGTCACTCCATGTGAATGATGTTTGGAAACAGCCACACTTTCGATCTTTAAGACCGAAAATTGGGGGAAATTGTCCAATACACTGGATAACCAAATGACGGCATTCTGAAAACTGGAATGAAGCTTCAAAACATCCACACTTTCGAGTGCACTATCTAGGCTTTAAGACCCATGTTGGGAAAGTCTGTCTTTTTAGGGCGGTAACATTGGTTCTGATTTAAACCATGGACATTTTACAGTTCACTGCAGTAAAGCATGTCATTTAAAACGTTATGTCAGCACACTTATGTCTATAATAAATGTGGATTCTGCAAATTGGAATAATGTCTTGAAACCTTCACACTTTAAGTGCAATATATGGGCTACAGGATCCATGTTGGGAAAGACTAACCTGTGAACCAAATACTGTCCTTTACCATCTCAACATGACTTTATGGGCTCATCTGGTGTGTTGAACAATAAAGTGCGAGTTGTTGAGTGGTTTGCTGCGCTCTCTGTGCGCTTTATACGGATTGTGAATGTTGTCTGGAGAGAAATGTGAATGTGTGAGGTGCTCCTCTGGAATATCCTCATTCTATAGTGCTCAACTGGATGCATTTGGAAACGAGAAATAATCGCCTCGGGTCACTAGAGAGGGGTTATTAAAGATGAAAAAAGAGCAAAGAGCTAATGCATCACACGACGACCGTATCTTTAGAGGCGCATATGCGAACGCAAGCAAAAATGGAAACATTTTCCAACATCCTTATAAGGTGGCTCGCCACTTTTTTTCTTTTTAACGAAAGGTTGTTTAATAAAACATGCTGGGGCTCTGCTAGTCTTATCTCCAACTAGAAACCGGTTGCCAGCGATTGCATCATTCCTTTCATGTGACTCCCTTACGCCCCAAATTCGTCCTGGCCGTCTTATGACTGCATCACATCTTCCTGCTGCTCACACAAACCTAACCAGCAAAGTCAACAAGTCCCGCCCAGCGAGGCTGCTGATTGGATGTCTCTAAGCAGAAGAATTCCGACCGCCTCGCGCGATTGGTGCACGCCACCGACCATCTCCTGTCAGTTCCCCATAATCTCCACTAGGTTGCGCCTAGAGATCCTCCCCCAGAGTTCGGTTGGAGTCTCTCTATAAATGTCCCCGGGAGTTTCCGAAACCCACACTCGGTGACTTCAGCTGAACAATGGTTAACATGAGCTATCGACAACCTCTACAAAAACACACGCAGACCCTGAATCCGAAACAGCCGAGGAAAAGAAATAATAAAAAGAAAAGGGTGAGTGTCATCGCATGCTTCGGCGACTATCCCGAGCGTCTTTTGGAATACAGTTGCTCAACTTTTTGAAGTTTTCTTTATTTAACGCAACATTGTTGCGCTTTATGTTCCTGTTTAATTATATTTACGCTAGAGTCACTTGCTACGAAACTTTACTTCGCGCTGACAGCTGTCACTTTCTTGCGATCGCGGCAACTTTGTAGCGCACGCTTGATTTGGAACGGTTTGTGTTACATCGCTCGCCAGCGGAACGCTACTTTGTAGACTTCGAGCAAGCAAGCGGATGCGGTCGTAATGGACAGCCCGATGTGCTTTTGCATCGCTGAAGTGCTTTAAACGCGTTATTTATAAACCCTTTGTTTCCTCACTCCTGTACTTTGATTCCGTGACGTCATTGGCTCGCCAGATGGGCGCAATTAAGAGAAAATTCGCCTAAACTACTTAAGCGTTTCATTTTAAGGCGTTTTAAAATAACCGATTTATGATTTAGTCGCTGTTGGGAGTAAGCCAGACAACAAATAACCGGCACAACATCCTTAAACGATTTACTGACAGATTAATAATTGAAAAACAATAGTTTTTAGTTATGTCGCTTCACTCCGCGTTAAGATTTGTGTTTAAAAAAACAAAAAAAAACCACAGGAGTGCCTCAGGGCTTTGTGTTAGGGCTGTTTTCATTCTCACGCGGACATCTAAAGTAGCTCGAGTGTCCTTCGCTGATCGTATTTATAACTCCGAGATGAGTTCTGGATGTTTTTTCAGCTGAACTCGAACGTCTTGGTGTATTGAGAACGAGTCTCTGGGCTGTTTTGACTCGTGCAGGGGGCGCCATCGAGCACATAATGCGCATTTGTTTACATAAATACAATGACCTAATTTTAGATTAAAGAATCAATAATCGTTATGGGTCATGTGAATGAACATCTGATCAAGATCCAAAAGTCCTTTATGTTTTTCCATTGTTCTTTATGGCTTGTGTGTGTTTCTCAGCTGAAATGTGTTTTGCATGAGAATGCTTTTTTTTTTTTCTTTAAATAGTTTTGCAATAGTTTTGGAACCATGACCTTGTGGCTTGAGCTGTTCCATGTTTTATTTCTCTAGAATCATTGGGACAATATACCGCCAACAACTCACATTCAAACTTGATTGTCAAGAGACACGTTTAAGGTGAGCATTTTTAATTTAATAACTAAACGTAATGATTTAAATAAAAAACAACAAACAACACTAAACAGACCAAAAAATATATAATAACAACCAAACATTCTCAATTCATGCATGCACTGTTTCAAAGCTCTGGGATTGTTGTTTGTTGTGTAGTAATGCTGGTTGGCCGCTATGTGTCCTTGTTGGACCGGGTGGCCGAGCAGTCGATCTTAATGTCGCGTATAATAGCGGGTCACCCAGATAAATCAGCTATTCCCAAACCCGCCGGCGCAGGTGAAGCTAGACTCCGCTGATGCACCGAAGCTCCCACTAGACGTGCAGCGCAGTACAGCATACAGAGGTGGTTTTCCACTTCTTTTAGACAGTTTGTCCGTTTTTCAGGTCTGGTGTGCTAGGTGTGGGAGCATATCGTGTTGTGTCTGTGGATAGCGACTGATTGGTGCGATGACTGCGGAGTGGCTGTGCCCCCCTGGCGTGGGGCCGCTGTGTGGTGCAGAGTTGGAGGCGTGGTATGAAGACCTACAGGATATACTGGGCTCCGACGCGGGCGGGGCCAAAGCCACGAGAGCCCCGCCTTGCTCCGAGGTCAGTAACGTCAAACGGCGCTCAACGGTCGCGTCTTGTAGACTTCACAGTTCTAACGGTTTCTCTTGTTATGCAGAAGGAGCCCGAGTTTCTGGATGTGTTGGAGAGCTGCTCGCTCACCTGGTTGACGGAGGGGCAGGTTTGGGGCGAAGGGGTGCAACGGGTCACCGATGAACCGCCCGTCGTCCAGTCGCCGCCGCGAAAGGATGACCGGAGAGGCGGCGGCGACTCGGAGCACCCCTCATCCGGAGGAGACCTGCTTCCGCCAGAGTTCTTCGAGCTCCTCAGCGAGGGCGGCGTCGGGTCGGTGGAGACGATGGTGACCGCCGGGTACCACGTTTCGCATCACCCGCCTCCGTCGCCATCCGCGAGCGAGGAGGAGCTCCTGACGGTCCCAGACACATCGTCATCCTGCTCCTCGGCGTCCTGCTCGCCCTTCCTCAACCGCTCCCCGCCGCCGTCCCCTCCTGCGCAACCGGGAAAGAGAAAGCGGGCCGGCGACAAAGGAGGAGGCACGCTGTGCTCCCCGTCCCCCGGGAAGAAGAGCAGACGGGAGCGCGAGCATGAGAACGAGAGGAAGGTGCAGGAGCTGACGGATCAGAACGAGCGGCTCAAAGCCGAGATCGAGCGGCTGGGAGAGGAGGTGCAGCGGACGCGCCGGGCGCTCATCGAGAGACTCGTCAACACCAGGAGGTGAAGGAGCGACAGGAGGAGCCCAGGGGCCAAAGGGAAACAAACAATTGGCGGAAACTCATCTGGCGGTGACCGTGAAATGCACATTTAGAGGGAGATAAAAGACACGTGGGACGGGGGGGGGAGAGAAAAGAGGTTCAATGAGTGACTCCCGCCGAGAGAGAAAGAGAAAGTCAGATTAAGCCGTAGAAAAGAAAGAATGTGGAGCCCAACGGAAACACGGACCGAACTCAGCCCGAATGCAAAGTCAAGATGAAATTTAATAAATGTTGTTTTGTTTTTTTTATCAGTATTTTAGTACATTTAAATCGGCGTGATACATTTAAATGAACATCCTTTAAAGGCAAATGCTATGACGTGTTACAATTTAACAAATTATATTACAAATGAATTGAAGAATGAGCAATAAAAATATCAAAAAGCAAATAAAAAAAAATTTTCATAAAGAAAATGAAGCGTCATTTTAATGAAGATTTTTTACAAATTTTTGCAGTAAATTAAAATGACTAATGCAATAAATTAAAGGCAAATACTACAATGTATAAATGTTACAATTGAACGAATTGCATTACAAAATAAGATTTGCATTACGGCAATAAAAGCAAATAAGAAATTAGATTTTTTGAAGACTAATTTAGGGAAAAATCTAAAATGACTAATGCATTTATTTTAAAAGCAAATGCTAATGTTATATATTAATGTTACAATTTAACAAATTATGTTACAAATTAATTAAAAAAATAAGAGTTGCATTATGGCAATATAAGTATCAAAAGCAAATAAGAAATTCGATTTTTCACAAAGAAAATGAAGCCTAATTTAAGGAAAAATCGTAATGTTTTTGCAGTAAAATGACTAATACATTTAAAAAAAAAACATTTAAATCAGCATAAATTAAATGCAAGTACCTTTATGATGTATAAATGTTACAATTTAATAAATGACATTACAAATGAAGAGTAACTTGCATTACAGCAATAAAAATATCAAAAGCAAATAAGAAATGAGAAAATGAAAAAGTTTTTTTGCAGTAAATTAAAATGACTTTAATGCAATGTTTTAAACATTTAAACCAGCAAAAATGAAAGCCCGTAAAACAAGTACTACTGCTTCTTTACGAATGTTTTTAAAATGAACAAATTAAAGAATGAGATATTTTGCATTACATTAATCAATGCGTGCGATTGTCATTAAAAAAAGAATCACAATGCAAAAAATTGTAATGCTACTAAAACCGCCTTTTTTCTTTGCATTCGGGTTGTTTTTGACCGGTTTTGGTCTGATAATAGTGCTGTAATGCACCAACGTTTATTAAACTACCCAAAGGTTAATCAACTTTCGGTGTAATTGAAAGCTGATTGTTCATCAGTGCCGAGGAGTCTTGAGGGAATGTAGCAGAGACGACGAGAGAAAAGGCAGAACTGCAATAATAAAGAGAAGAAGAAGAGATCTGATTGTATCAGTGACGGTGATTGTAGGTGCGTTTCATTGTAAGCAGCCAGTTTTAATTCACGTCATGTGTTAACGAAGGGCTTTAACCGTGTAAATTCACCCCTAGTTGACAGAGATAGTAGCTTCAGGCCGTTATAGTGAACGATTGTGGCGTTTCTCACCATCACCCGAGGCGCTAAGAGTGTGTGTGTTGTGTGTGTGTGTGTGTGTGTGTTCAGATGACGGGGATATTGCTCTCACTTACTTCTCTTGAAACTTTTCCAGAATTTTTAGAGCTAGCAGTTTATAACATACTCTCTGCCTCATGCCTATTTTTCTATATGTATATCACGACATGTTATCATTTACCTTATATTGTAGTTTCCTAATCTTACAGTAACCGTGCATGCCGAATTACTGTATTAGAGTAGAAACATTTTTATCTGAATTTGATTTAGCCTTACTGAATACGGAATTGTATTACACTCATTTTGTTATTAAAATCTTAAAATGAACTGAGTATTGAGATTTTTTTTTTTTTTTTTTTTGATTGTGTGAATAAAATATGGTTGTTTCGGAGTAACAAGAAACAGTGAGAAACACGTTGATTTTATTGCATTTTAAAAAGATCATTTAACAGACTTCATTGCATTTTAAAAAGGATAGGTTGTATTTGTATAGGAGTGGATGGATAGTGCAGTAAGCCCTGAATATATTCCTGCATGATGGATTTTTTTCCCTCATGTTCACCTTTTTACTTCTTCTTTCCTTTCTGAGCGGCCGGCTCCGGGTTCTTGCCCTCCGCTAGAGAAAGTTGTTTTTTCAGTTGCAGTAATTTCTCGACTTCATCGTCAATAACAGACTTGTCGGCTTTCTGGGCTTTTAGGCCTCGTAGTTTATGCCCTGAAAACACACGCACACAACACACACAACACCCACGCGCACACCCACACACACACACACACCCACACACTATTGCACGCACAGCACACACACACGCACACACACACACACACACCACACTGCACAGCGCACACAACATGCACACACACACATGCGCACACGCGCACACACATGCACACACACACACATGCACAAGCGCCACATAAACACACACGCGAGCGCACACACACACACACACACGGCACAGAGCAATAATCACAAACCAGCACTACTAAACCGTAACACCCACCTGTATTAACTAAAGACACGAGTGGTAGTGTACCGCTGATAATAAAAAAAAAAACATATCAAACCTTCATTTAACTCCATTAACACTTTAATAAAATGAGAAATTATTCTGAAAATATTGATCTCAATGTCAGTATGTTCTCAGGTCATGGCACTGTTAAAATATGAAAATCAAATGACTTCAGATTTAATAAAACGAGAGAACAAATTAATTTAAATAAAATGAGAAAAAAAATATTTAAAATGTTAATCTCAATGTCAGTGTGTTCTTGGGTTAAAAAACTAATTTATATTAGAAAGTAAAAAATGTATATTAAATTTCTACATTTATTTTTAGTTTGTAATAATCTGTAATATATATGTATAATATGTAATAAATATGTATATACTGTAATTTAATCTGTAATATATATATTTTAAATATTTTCGTTTTTTTTGTACAAAAAGGGCGGCGTACGGACATTCAAACGGTCCACTAGTATATTATATCATATTGAAGAGCCAAAACATGAATGCATAAATAGTCATGCCGTATATTATTTGACGTGTGTGTGTGTGTGTGTGTAGAGTGTGTGTGTGTTGTACTTGCTTCATGCAACTAAAAGCCGTCAGCTGTTGGTCTCTCTGATCTGCTGTTGACATTCACGAGGCGGTTCGTGCCCGCACCAGCGGGGTTTGGGTCTATGCAGCGCTGCCGGAGCACTAGAAAAACAGAAAAATATATATTTCAAATAGTGTATCATGTGCATTTTTCAGAATAAAAATTAATTAATTAAAGCCACACAAATACTACATGTATTTGTCATTCACATGTTTTCATTAAAAAGATCATTTAATAATTATATGAAATAATTTAATTAATAAAAAGTAAAAAAAAATGCATGCATTTGTTTTAATTAAAAAAAGATAATGTAATAATAGTATAAAATATATTAATCAAAAATACAAAAAGTGCATGCATTTATTTTTTATCTTGAAAATATTTAATAATTATATGAAATATTTTAATTGCTAACAAAAATACATGTATTTATTTTTTATCTTTAAAAATACAATTTAATAATTATGTGAAATATTTTAATTGCTAACAAAAACACATGCATTTATTTTTTATCTTTAAAAATACAATTGAATAATTATGTGAAATAGCTTAATTAATAAAAACACCACAAAATTGCTAATTTTGTAAGAGCAACCACACAAACGCACACATGCATTAATATGTGTATAATATGTGTTGGTAGGCATTGAGCAGCTCTGTGAAATCATCGCTCTTAAATACATGTTAAAACGAATCTAAAATGCGGTTTGTTGTCTTTCAGATGTTTTTCGCTCAGAGCAGCCAGAGGCAGATTGTGCGCGAGTGACTGACAGCGGAAGGCTTTGATCCAGAGCTGCCGCTCTTTGAATATAGACATCATCACTGAATCGATTTCACAGTCAGTTCTAGTGAAATCAGAGACACAAAGCTACGAGCACACAGAGCGTCACACGCATGTCTACCTTCACTTTAACGCTCTCCTCTTCTGGCTGAGAAAGAGCAGATTAAATCACACAATCAGACAGACAAACGCAGAGAAAAAACATGAAACCTGAAGCTGATCTTCATCAGATCCATGAGTTCATGCTGATTTAAAGGCTTGTTTTTACATCTTTTGTCCAATGAGTTTCCATAACCATCGTAGAAAATTCCATAACCGTCGTAGAAATCATTTTATAGAGACGATGCTCACAAAGAGCAATTTCTAACTGAAAATATTGTGTTATTGACTCATGAATAAAATATGGGTGTACCAGAATAACAAAGAGAAAAAAAGGTGTGTGTGTGTGAGTGTTTGTGAGAGAGTGTGTGTGTGTGTGTGTGAGAGAGTGGTGTGTGTGTGTGTGGTTTGTATGAGAGAGTGTTGTGTGTGAGAGAGCGTTTGTGTGTGTGTGTGTGTGAGAGAGTTGTGTGTGTGTGTGTGTGTGTGAGGATGAGAGTGATGGATGAGTCCTGGCGTGTTGTGTCTGAGAGAGAGAGGAGAGGTTTGTGTGTGTGAGAGTGTGAGACGATCGTGTGTGTGTGTGAGAGAGAGAGAGAGTGTGTGTGGGTGTGTGTGTGAGAGATAGTGAGTGTCTGTGTGTGTGAGTGAGAGAGAGAGTGTGTGTGTGTGAGTTTGTGTGAGAGTGTGTGTGTGTGTGTGCTGTGTGTGGGAGATGAGTGAGAGAGTGTGTGTGCTTGTGTGTTCGCGTGGTGTGTTTGGGAGAGTGAGAGAGGTGTGTGTGTGTTGTGCGTGTGGTGGTGTTTGTAGAGAGAAGTGTGTGTGTGTTGTGTGTAATTTGTTGTCGTTGTGTGGAGGAGTGTGTGTGTGTGTGTGTGTGTGTGTGTGTGAGTTTGTGTGTGTGTGTTTGTGTGTGTTTTTGTGTGTTTGTGTGTTTGTGTGTGTGAGAGAGAGTGTGAGTGGGGTGGTGGGTGTGGTGAGGTTTGTGAGAGAGTGTGTGTGAAGAGAGTGTTGTGGGTGTTGTTGTGAGAGAGGTGGTGTGTGTGAGAGAGTGTGTGTGTTGGTGTGTGTGTGTGAGAGAGTGTGTGTGTGTGTGTGGTGTGTGGGTGTGAGAGAGAGTGTGAGAGAGAGATAGTGTGTGTGAGAGAGAGATAGTGTGTGTGTGTGTGAGAGAGAGAGGGTGTGGTGTGTGTGTGTGTGTGTGTGAGTGTGTGTGTTGGTGTGTGAGAGTGTGTGTGTGTGTGTGTGAGAGAGATCGTGTGTGTGAGGAGAGAGGGTTGTGTGTGTGGTGGGTGTGGGTGTGAAGCGATGTGTGTGTGTGTGAGAGAGTGTGTGTGTTGGAGTGTGTGTGTGTGTGTGGGTGAGAGGGTGTGTGTAGTGTGAGCGAGTGTGTGTGTGTGTGTGTGTTTTTGTGTGTGTGGGTGTGTGTGGGTGAGAGAGAGAGAGTGTGTGTGTGAAAGAGAGTGAGTGTGTGTGAGAGAGAGTGGGTGTGTGTGTGTGTGTGTTTCTGTGTATGTGTGTGTGTGTGTGTGAGAGTGAGAGAGTGTGTGTGTGTGTGTGTGTGAGAGAGGTGTGGGTGAGAGAGAGAGAGTGTGTGTGTGTGCTTGTTGTGTGACGGAGTGTGTGTGTGTGTGAGAGAGAGAGAGTGTGGGTGTGTGGGTGTGTGAGTTACTGGTTATAAAAATGAATCAATAAATCTGTATAGGTTTTTACAATATTTTTTGTAAACTATATGGAACTATGTTAAATTTAATTTTTTTTAATGGGGGGGGTTTAATAAAAAAAAAAAAAAAATTATATAAATAGAGATATCGAGCATAATAGAAACATTCATATTGAAATATTTTAATATAAATGTTATTATTAATAATTAACACTATTTAAAAAACGATTTATATATATAAGATATTTTTTTTTTTTTTTTACATTCAGTAACTTTTAGAAGAGTTTTCAGGCTTGAGAATTTCCATAAACATGTCTGGCCAGGAAAACACATTTGTATAGTTTCTGCAGGAGAACCCTGAGTAATAATGGATGAATGTCTTTTACAAACCTGTTGTCCTCCAAACCTTTTCCTCAGAACCTCGATCTGTTCGTTCTCCAACTTTTGGAACAAAGGACTGACCTGCAGGAGGGGTCAAAAAACAAAAAAAATAATAAAATTAAAAACAAACAAAATACCTAAATTTCAGTTTAAATTTTTTTTTTTTAAATAAGGCTGTAATGTTTTAAACTTACTTAATTAAATGAGCACAAACCAGTCATAAGGGTCAATTTTTCGAAAATGAGATTTATACATCATCTGAAAGCTGAATAAATAATCTTTCCATTGATGTATGGTTTGTTAGGATCGGACAATATTTGGCTGAGATACAACTATTTGAAAATCTGGAATCTGAGGGTGCAAAAAAATCTAAATATTGAGAAACTCATCTTTACAGGTTGTCCAAATGAAGTTCTTAGCATTGCATATTACTAATCAAACATTAAGTAATTTTACGGTGGGAAATGTACAAAATATCTTCATGGAACATGATCTGTACTTAATATCCTAATGATTTTTGGCCTAAAAAGAGAAATGTATAAATGTGACCCATACAATGTATTGTTGGCTATTGCTACAAATATCCCCCAGCGACTTAACACTGCTTTTGTGCTCCAGGGACACATATTAAACTAATACTGTTAAATGTTAGTATTAAACGAGCTGGTTTAGTACCGCGCCGATGCGATGTCCGGCGGGCAGCGTGCAGATGAAGGTCCCCGTGTTCTGCAGCATGGCGCTGACGCAGGTGTGTGGAGCCTGCAGCTGCTGGCGGATGGCGTGACTGACGGACGGCATGTACGGCTCCAGCACAGCGGACAGCAGACACGCCACGTTCACCGACACACCGGTCACGGTCCCGGCTCGCTGCCTGCGGCACAAACACACCTCGTTACACACAAGCCTGCTTCTGACACAGCGCAAGAAAATACAAAAGTTAATTGCGACTTTTTATATCACAACGTTTTATTTCAGACTTTTTTTCTCGCAATTTTGTCTTTTTATCTCGCAATTGCAAATTTACGTCACACAATTGTGAATTTATGGAACGGAGAGTTCCGGTGCTTGGCTCTGATTGGCTGAGCCACGTTCGAAGCTGTTCTAAATGACGCTACAAAGTAACACACCTTTGTTTACTTCTGTGTGTTGCAACCACAACTGTTTATGAGGAACTACATTGTTTGGTTGAAAGAATCTGTGTTATTAATATCATTACCCTTTATTTGCTCCGTTTTATTCGTGAACCTTACTCTATATGGATAAAACCGTTTTATAACGCAATAAATCCCCGTTTGAAGCCGTGGTTTTACAGGGAAAACCTAACAACGCCCCTTAGCTGTTATAAATTCACTGTAAGCCACGGCTTCTTGGGGATTATTGCTTTATTATAACTTGCAATTGCGAGTCTGTATCATGCAATTGTGAGAGAAAAACAAGTCTGAATAAAAAGTGTGAGATTAAACAAAAAAAAATAAAAAAAATACACAATACAATTTGTATTTGTTATTAGTGGTGAAAACAAAGCACAAAACTAGTCATAAGGGTCCATTTTTTTTAAAATTGAGATTTATACATCATATGGAAGCTGAATAAATAAGCTTTCCATAGATGTATGGTGTGTTCGGATAGGACAATATTGGACTGAGATACAACTATTTGAAAATCTGTAATCTGATGGTGCAAAAAAATCTAAATATTGAGATAATCATCTTTAAAGTTGTTCAAATGACGTTCTTAGCAATGCATATTACCAATCAAAATTAAGTTTTGATATATTTACGGTAGGAAAGTTACAAAATATCTTCATGGAACATGATCTTTACTAATATCCAAATGATTTTTTGGCATAAAAGAAAAAAATGATAATTTTTGACCCATACAAGGTATTGTTGGCTATTGCTACAAATATAACACTTAACACTGCTTTTGTGCTGCGTTATTTCTTTCTTTGTACATGAATTCTGATCTTATTAACGGCGTGTCACATGACTCGCCTGTCACCGTCTCCTCCTTTGATCTTCTTCCAGGGCTCGTTAAGCTGCATGTACTGATTCCCGTGACGAGAGATGTTGAGGATGCACTTCAGAGCGTCACGGATCCTGAACAGACACACGATGAGAGTCTTCACACATGTGCATTATTACCACACAAACGTGCTCATCAGAAATAAATGCTGCTGCTCGTTTAACAATGGATTTCCAACACATTTGCAGTTTTTGTGGTAACTGGGTAAGACCACAAAGGCGCAAAAGGGTCAAAAATGAACTATTCAATATCCCCATACTTACCCAGCTGACTGATTACATTACATTTTTTGTAAGTTTTCTGAAATGTTATGTTTAAATATGCAAATCAGTCATTATCTAATTAAATATGCACTATTTTGCATACATTTCCAGAACAGAAATCTGAGTATTGATTCACGCGAGGATCAAAATTCTTGTTTGATTTTGTCGAAATATTAAAGGTTTTGGATATTTTGGAGTTCTCTTTTTATCACTCCATAAATCACAAAATACTGTCAACAGACAGAAAAAAAATACATTTTCACCATGTTTTTAGAAATAATGTTATAAATAATGCGAGTGAGATGTAAACAAGCGTTCAGAATATAGATCGGAATAAAACTGTAAAGTTTAGAGTAAGTGCTGCCGATAATTAGTCATGCAAGAGCATTTTAAGAAATTATTTTATAGACATCATACTCAAACAGAGCTGTTTCTAGCTGATAAAATTATATAGAAATATATGAGTGTGTGTGTATATATGCAACATAATAATAATATATGTACATATGTTGTTACTTGTATAAAAATGCAAAAAGTTTAACAATAAAATTGTATAAGTTTTTATAATTATTATACATGTATATTTTACATGAAAAATATTTTATATAAAATATATATAAAAACGTATTTTTTGAAGTAACATTTTAAAATATTAAGAAAGCAAAATGTAATATGAGGCATAAGGGGCATTTTTTTTATGTATTGTTTTATACATTCACATTTTTTTAATTACATTTTTCCTTTTTAATATATATATTATCTATATATTTCAATGATTTTTTCCAGACTTTAGAAGCAGTTTTCTTTCCACTATTCTGAAAGAAAAAACAAACAAACAAAAACAAACAAACACTAATGAAAAGTCAAATAGCTCCAAATCTCTCCGTTTTTTGGCTGAAGTGTCTTGCCTTAAGGATGTCAAAGAATCATCTTCTACAATGAGTTTCTGTGCTATTCTGAGTTTGTGAACCACCACTGACCTGATATTTCCCAGTAACTCTGATCTATAGAGGAATTACCTGCTGAAATATTACAGAGCTGAGCAAAGCCAGACAAATGTAATTACAGGCTGGAAATCAGAGCTGATCCTGACATGACCGTGAGAGACCTGCGTCAGCAGAATCTGTGTGTTTCTCGCGCGAGGAACTGACCTGACTTTATCCAGCAGCTGGATGTACTGCTTGAGCTCCCAGCGGACCTGAGCGATGAGCCGCTTGTCATCTTCATTCAGGAGCATCTCAGGAACGCAGCCGTCGAAGAACTTACTGACGAACATCCCGGCCCTGAGGAGAGACCAGCAGCAGCACTGATGAGAACTACAGCTCAACACGCTTCAGATCAGTTTGCATGAGATAGAAAACTAATATAATGTGCACTATATATAAAGCGAAACGGATTTAAACAGAACAAGACTCCGGTCTAGTGTTTTTAAATGCAAGCTGTATGGTTTGATTTAATTTATATTGCATGCATACTTTTGACTATTTGTGCACTTTCCTCCTATGAATATATTTAAATTTATTTATTGAAGTTCATTAATACATTTTATTATGTGAAGTTTCGCTTCAATGATAAAAAACAAAACCAAAGTAAATAAAACTGATGGAAAGGGGACATCTGCACATTCTGAAATAGCTGAGATACTATAGGTTTGAATCAGTTTTTTTTATATTTTCCATTTTTGTTTTAGTTTTAGTTAAAGTTTTAATAATTTTGCTGTCATTTTTAGTATTTAAAAAAAAATTTTTTATGCATGTCTGTATAGTTTTTATTCATTTTAATTTCAGTTTTAGCTATTTTAGTACATCAAGTGTGGTTTTGTTTGGTTTTGCTGTGTGTGTGTGTGCGTTTCAGTTTGTGTTAATTATAATAACCCTGCTTCAAGTGTTTTTACTAATAGCTTGTGGCCAAATGTAAATATAATGTGCAAACTGATTGAAATCTGATCAATCAAGATGCAGAAGTGTTAACAGACCCTACATGTACTGATTTAAGTTTATCTATTTATGCACATGTGTGTGTGTGTATGTGTGTGAGTGTATGTGAGTGTGTGTGTGTGTGTGTGAGGAGTTGTGGTGTGTGTGGTGCTGTTGTGTGTGTGAGAGAGTGTGGTGGTGTGGGTGTGTTGGTGAGTGAGGAGTGCGAGAGTTGTGTGGGTGTGTGGATGTGAGAGAGAGAGAGAGAGAGACTGAGAGAGAGAGAGTGTGTGGTGTGTGTGAGTGTGAGAGTGTGTGAAGTGTGTGTGAGAGAGAGAGCGAGAGAGGAGATGAGAGAGTGTGTTTGTGTGTGAGAGTGTATGTGTGTGTGACTGTGTTTGAGTGTGTGAGAGATGAGGTTGTGTGTGTGGTGTTGAGGAGGTGTGTGTTTGTGTGTGTGTGTGTTAGAGAGAGTGTGTGTGTGTGTGAGAGAGAGAGAGCTTGTGTGACGATGAGAGATGAGAGAGTGTGTGTGTGTGAGCGTATGTGAGAGAGTGTGGTGAGTGTGGAGGAAGAGTGTGTGTGTGTGTGTGTGTGAGAGAGAGTGTGTGTGTGTGTGTGTGTGAGAGAGGGTGTGTGTGAGAGAGATGTGTGGGTGTGTGTGTGAGTGCGTGTGAGTGTGAGAGAGAGAGACTGTGTGTGTGAGAGAGAGAGAGAGAAAGTGTGTGTGAGAGAGAGAGTGTGTGTGTGTGTGTGAGAGTGTTTGTGTGTGAGAGAGAGAGAGACAGCGGGTGTGTGTGTGTGTGTGTGTGAGAGAGTGTGTGGTGTGTGTGTGAGAGAGGTGTGTGTGTGGGTTGTGAGTGTGTGTGGTGGTGTGTGTGTGTGTGAGAGAGGGTGAGAGAGAGAGAGAGAGAGTGTGAGAGAGAGAGAGAGTGTGTGTGTGTGTGTGTGTGAGTGTGTGTGAGTGTGTGAGTGTGTGGAGTTGTGTGTGTGTGAGTGGTGTGGGTGTGTGAGTGTGTGTTTGTGTGAGAGAGAGTGTGAGTGTGTGAGAGAAAGTGTGTGTGTGTGTGTGTGTGTGTGTGTGTGAGCGAGAGTGTGTGTTTGTGTGTGTGTGTGAGAGGGAGAGAGAGTGTGTGGGTGTGTGAGAGAGAGAGAGTGTTTGTGTGTGTGTGTGTGTGTGGAGAGAGAGAGTGTGTGTGTGTGAGAGAGTTTGGTGAGTGTATGTGTGTGTAGTGAGTGTGTGTGTGGGTGTGTGCTGTGACCGAGAAGTTTGGTGGGTTGTTGTGTGCGTGTTGTGAGTGTGTTGTGTGTGTGAGAGAGAGAGGTTGTGTTGTGTGAGAGAGAGCGAGTGGTGTGTATGTGTGTGATGGTGTGAAGAGAGAGGAGGTGAGTGGTTGTGTGTGTGTGAGGAGAGTTGGTGGCGGTGTGTGTGTGTGTGTGTGAGTGTGGTGTTTGTTGGTGGTAGGGGAGTGTTTTGTTGAGAGTGTGTGTGTGTGTGTGTGTGTGTGTGTGAGAGAGAGTGTGTGGGTGGGAGAGAGAGTGTGTGTGTGTGTGTTTTTGTGTGTGTGTTTGTTTGTGTGTGTGGTGTGTGTGTGTGGTGAGTGTGTGTGTGTGTGTGAGTGAGGTGTGTGTGTGTGTGTGTGTTTGTGTGGGTGTTGTGTGTGTGTGTGTGTGAGTGTTTGTGTTTATGTGTGTGTGAGTGAGTGAGTGAGAGAGGGAGAGAGAGTTGTGGTGAGGGAGTGTGTGTGGTGTGTGGTGTGTTGTGTGTGTGTGTGTGTGTGTGTTGTGTGTGTGCGTGAGTGAGTGAGTGAGTGAGTGTGTTGTGTGTGTGTTGTGTGTGTGTGTGGTGAGTGTGTGTGTGTGTGTGTGGGGGTTGTGTGTGTGTGTGTGTGCTGAGTGAGTGTGTGTGTGGAGTGAGTGTGTGTGTACAAATTTATAATTGTTGTGAACTTTTTTTTTAAAACTGACAAAACCTCCTTTTGAGGACGGTCCTCATTCATTAAATACAAACAGTATAATAATAATAAATATAAAGTTGTTTTGTTTTTTATTGTTAAAAATGCAGAACGTTTTCTGTCAGGAAATTTAAGAATTGTTCGAAAATGCAAATTAAACATTTCGTTGAAAAAAAAAAAATTCCAGCTAGTGCAAGACCAGCATTTGTGGTTAAAAAGTATATAAATAAAATTTTTTTTTAGAAAATGACAGATTGTTTCGCTAGATAAGACCCTTATTCCTCAGCTGGGATCGTTGTAGAGCTCTTTGAATCTCATGAATAGATTCGAGACCTTCAGTGTTTTTGTTGGTCCCCATTGAAGTCCATTATATGTAGACAATCCTGGAATGCTTTCCTCAAAAACCTTAATTTCTTTGCGACTGAAGACAGAAAGACAAGAAAATTTTGGATGACATGGGGGTGAGTAAAATATCAAGACATTTTTATTCTGGAAGTGAACTAATCCTTTAATCAATGCTGGATGGTCTGATTTAATTATCATCACATTTTGACCAAGAACTGCATCTATTTGGAAAAGAACAAGTCATCTGATTGAAACAGTTTGCTGTTTTATGTGACTAAAAATTAAATAAATAAATAACACTGAAAATTTAAACCAATACTGAAAATAAACAGAAATGACAGAGGCATTTATAATGGATAAAATGTGCAAAACCAATCAAGATGTGTGAAGTGACTAAATGTAACCAGACCCTACTGAAATCAATTAAAAAGAAAAACAAACAAAAACATATGCACTGATTAAAAACACAAAACAAAATATAAAAGACATGATTTTCTAAACTATGATGATCCTGAGAGTGTGTGTCAGTCATGAGCGGTACACAGCCGTGTTTCGTTACTGAATCAATCTTCCGTTTGAACGAATCGGTTGAATGTTTTTTCCCCCAAATATCACTATTAAACGTTTTGTTTTTAAAACATCAAAACATTAATTATGCATTTGCAGGAGAACTGCATTCATGTCCTGCATTAATCAGTCTGTGTGAAACCATCTAAACGCCACTTTAGAAGCCGATTCTGTTCCTCTGCACAGCAAACACAAATTTTGTTGATGCTGATTTTATTTGATTGGTAACAGCCCTATAGTGTCTTAGTATTTGAACTGAATTCATCGATTAAATGTAAGAATTCGACATGAAAGATGATGCTTTCACTTACTTAAAAAAAATAAAAAAGGGCGTTATAAAGGTAAAAATGCCCGTAAAAGGTAAAAATCTATTTAAACATAGTCATACCGTCAAAATAAAAGTTAATTTAACGAAAACTGTGACAGAAAATATTAAGTCTTGTATGATTAGCACTACTATACTACTACTATACTAATAAAATTATTATTACAACATTCTGTTTAGGCACTATTTAGCAGAAAAATGTAAATACACAACACAATATTTCTGAAAAAAAAAAAATATAATATATATTTTTTTTTTTAATAAAATCAGTTAATTAGAGATGCTTTCGATTATCAAAATGTAATTAAACCATTAAAACGGAATCCAGAAAATTAATGGAAAAGATAGAATTTGGTAATAAATTGCGGTTTCATGATTTCAATTTATTAGACATGCTTTTTGATTAATATTTGTAATTTAACCATTAAAACAGAGTTAGAGGAAATTTACATAGAAAACTAAAATGGAAAAAAATAAAACTGTTTTCATAGGGCCCTACACGCTCAGCGAAATATCATCTAATTATCGTTGTCAACAAAATTCCAGAAAATATTGAGATATGTTTCCCTGCAGCACAAAAGCAGTGTTAAGTCGCTGGGGGATATTTGTAGCAATAGCCAAAATACATAGTATGGGTCAAAATTATAAAAAAAATTTATACCAAAAATCATTAGGATATTAAGTAAAGATCATGTTCCATGAAGATATTTTGTAAATCTCCTACCGTAAATATATCAAAACTTAATGTTTGATTAGTAATATGCATTGCTAAGAAATTCATCTGGACAACTTTAAAGGCGATTTTCTCAATATTGATTTTTTTTGCACCCTCAGATTCAAGATTTTCAAATATTGTCCGATCCTAACAAACCATACATCAATGGAAAGCTTATTTATTATTATTATTTAATAAAAAAATTGACCCTATGACTGGTTTTGTGCTCCAGGGGGTCACATTCTTCTGTCATCATATCGCGCAGCTGTTTCACCAGCAGCACAAACATGTGATGACGTTTGCCGGGGTTTATGGAGGAGCTCCCCGAGTTTTTTGAGAGCCATGTCGTCCAGGAGAAGCAGGCCTGTCCTTCGGCCGCCAGATACAGAAGATAGAAGCGACAGGTACGAACGGGTCCGGTGTCTTTAGCAATTGTCACCGAAAACACCGACCGCCGCGGAATCTTGGAGAATCTTCGTGTCCTAGAAATTAAAGTATTCTGGGACACAGCAAAACACACCACACCCACATTATTATTAATATCAGAATCGTACTCGGCCAAAGGACTGTTCAAAAGTGCATGCTTTTTTCAAGGATGATTAAATTGGATCAAAAAGTGCCCCAAGTAACGAAATTTATAATGTTGCAAAAGATTTCCATTTCAAATAAACGCTGTTCTTTTGAACTTTCTATTCATCTGCGAATCCTGAAAAATAACATGCATCACGGTTTTTACACAAAAATATTATGTTTTCAACATTGATGATAATAAGAAAAATCAGCATATTAGAATGATTTCTGAAGATCATGTGACACGGAAGACTGGAAGGGTAGATGATGCTGAGTTACATTTGAACAGATATTCACATATAAAACAGTTATTTGAAATTCTAAAAAATATTTCACATTTAGCAGATGCTTTGCCAAAAGCGCTTACAATATGAGAACAACGAAGTGCAAATCAACAAAGAGCAAGTCTCTGTCGCTTACGCAGCACACATAGCAGGTTTTTTTTTTTTTTTTTAAAAATTATATAATAAAATAAAAAGATAGAATAGATAGAAGAATGCGCCAGCTAGTGTTAGAGGCCTTTTGCTTTGGTAATTGTTATAACAAATAAAAAGAACAAATAGATAGACAATACGAAAAGATTAAGCTAAGGTTTTTTAAAAGAAAAAACAAGAAGTAAATAATAGCAGCGCCAACAAGTCTAAAAGGGACAATTTTTTTAAAGAATAGAATTAGAATAGAGGGTGCTAGAGTTAGAGGGTCAACTAAAGATGTGCACGAAAATGAGAGAAGAGTTTATTTGCAAAAACAGATAACTACGTTTTTTTAAATGTTCAAAAATCATGCTTTTACTGTGTTAGTTAGCTGTATTTTCTTTTTGTTATTTTTTAACATAATCGAAATAACCCAACTGCAGTTTGATTGAAATTAATTGGAATGCACAATGAAAAAAACATGATTTTTGAAAATAGTTAAAAACGGAGTTATCTGTTTTTGCAAATATTTCACTGGTTCTCGATCAAATAAAGGCAGCCTTGCGGGAGCAGAAGGACTCTATTAAAGGGCTAGTTCACCCCAAAATTAAAATGTGTTGTTTATCTGCTTACCCCCAGTGCATTCAAGATGTAGGTGACTTTGTGTCTTCAGTAGAACACATTTGATTATTTTTAACTCCAACCGTTGCAGTCTGTCAGTCGTATAATGCATGGCAATGATCAAAATCTATGAGAGTAAAAAAAACATGCACAGACAAATCCAAATTAAACCTGCGGCTCGTGACGACACATTGATATCCTAAGAACCGAAACGATCGGTTTGTGCCAAAAACCGAACAGTATTTATAACATTTTTTACCTCTAATACACCACTAACTGTCTTTGGGCGCGCGCACGGCACGGTGCGTGAGCATGGAGGTGTGGGTGACGCGCTTGGCGTCTTTACGCAAACGAAGGAATGATCTCGTCGGCGTATACGTCCACTCACCCCCACGTGTTACACAGTTGCACAGTCATGCACCCCATTGTAGGTACGCAAGGATAATAAAATGGTTAATTACTTGCGCTATTCCGGATGTAAACCGATTATATTTAAAGGGGTCATATGATGCTTTTTTTAAAGATCATTATTTGGTGTAAGAGAATATGTTGACCTGCTTTAATGTTCAAATGTGCGGCACGCACACACACACACACGATGCCCAAAACTCAGCATTTGAACAGTCAATAGCAATATTAAACTAATAACAAAACAGTAGCTGAATCAGAAGCACCAGATTGTCATAGCAAAAATCAGAATGACCTCCTCTCCTAGGTTCAAGAAACAGTCGTCCATAAAATGCATTGCTGTTCTGTTGTAAGCAATCTTAAAGATTCCTAATTGCATCTACTTTCGGAGGGCCAAATAAAGTGCTTTTGCTTTAGCACAGAAACACACAGCGTCTCCCTGACACGACTGCATCAACACTACTGTGGTTCCTGAAACCACACCTTCTTTCTTTGCATGCACATGTGGCGGCTTTATGCTAATATTTCCACATAGTGACTTAGGTATGTGGGGGCGTGTTAGAACGAGACGTTGCGTGGCAGAGTCTTAACTTTGATAAGAATATCTCTTTGGTTTTGAGACTAAAGTCTTTGCAACTTCAGGGATCTTATACGTATATGCACAATCAGCTTGTAACACTCCAAAAAAAATGGAAAACTTGAAATCGCATCGTGCCCCTTTAAACTAAAGATTACGTTCTCTCGCGCGAACTTCATTCGGATTCCCAACTATTCCCAACTTCTGACGCTGTCTGCCGAAGTTAGGTTGATTGCTCTTGGCTGCTATCAAACCATTAACGTAAACTACGCTAGAGCGCGTACACACCTCACGCACCGGAAGTCGTGTGTGCGCCCAAAGACAGTTGGACATAGTGGTGTATTAGAGGTAAAAAATTATATAAATACTGTTCAGTTTCTGGCACAAACTGATCGTTTCGTGTCTTAGGACATCAATGTGTCGTCACGAGCCGCAGGGTTTAATTTGGATTTGTCTGTGCATGTTTCTTTTACTCTCATAGTTTTTGTTACCATTGCCATGCATTATATGACTGACAGACTGCAACAGTTAAAGTTAAAAATCATCAAATGTGTTCTACTGAAGAAACAAAGTCACCTACATCTTGGATGCCCTGGGGGTAAGCAGATAAACATCACATCTTCATTCTTGGGTGAACTATCCCTTTAAGCTATATTTAATATGAAGTGCTATATGCATATAATCATCTGCATCGTTTCGTGATTCTCTTTAAATGATCCCATCTGT
>JADLZN010000868.1:7500-65000 GCA_018155175.1 Sinocyclocheilus anophthalmus | reverse complement strand
ATGAGCGCCGCTTGCTAAAAGTAACTTCATACTTCTATATCAAACACTTCTCAAGACGTCGGTGTTCAGTGAGCGGCTCGAACCGTACCCCGAGCTCCACAGCGTTGATCAGACGGCCACATTTGTCACACTGGTCCCCGCGGGCTTCTGGGTAACAGCAGTGAGGGCACTCGCCCTCCACGAAGCGATCGGCCAGAAAGCGCTGACAGCTTTCACAGCGCAGCTGCGCGACCGTGTCCTCCAGCAGAAAACCCCGCTCATGCAGACGCCAGAAGATGTCCTGAGCGATCCTGAGGACCACAGACAATCATTCACTGGTTTCGTTTCGACAACTTTTGTTCTGCTAATATGGTGCCAGAGCTCAGTTGTGGGAGTTAAAATATTTAACATCCAAAATCTTTAATTCGGTCACATATGTGACCCTGGAGCACAAAACCAGTCATAAGGGTACATTTTTGAAATTGAGATTTGTGCATTATCTGAAAGCTGAATAAATAATAAGCTTTCCATTGATGTATAGTTGTTGGGATCGGACAATATTTGGCCGAGATACACCTAAAAATTTGTTTGCAAATCTGGAACCTGATTGGTCAAAAATCTAAATATTGAGAATATTATAAAATAACCAAAATAACCAAATAAATAAAGGGGAAAAAGGTGTACAAGTGCTGTTCAATTTAATGATAAAATAGCATATAATAGAAACAAAAGAAAATAAATAAAAAACTATACATATTAAATTACATTTCAAATTTATTCATACGCAATTTAAAAAACAAAAAAAAAAATGACTAGTTCGTACAATTTATGATAAAATAACAAAAGAAAAAAAAGAAAAAACAGAATAGACTAAATTTAATTAAAAATGTATTTATAAGCATTTTAAAAACCAAAGTGTATCAAAGTGCTGTACAATTTTAAGATGATACATCATATAGAAAAAAAGGATTAAGAAAAAAAAAAAAAAAACAAAAATGAAAATGCTTTTTTGTCCAAAAAAATTTAAAATACCAACGTTAAAAAAAGTTTTTTTACATCGATTAGTCATTTATTATATTTATTTCAGTTATAGTTTTTTTTTAGTAATCAATTAAACTAGATTAATACAGAAGCACTAAAAAAAAGAAAAAACCATTTTTTTCTTTCTTTTTTTTTCAGTTTAAAGGTGACATCCGTGAAAATCTGACTTTTCCAGTGTGCATGCTACACAATCAGTTGGGTCGGGGCGCCCGGTGCATCTACTAACAAAGGAAATGTGAAAAAGATTAACCCAGTAACTTTTTTTGGTAAGCTTTTTTCTGCAAGCGTCTGATTTCGCTCTCCTTGTGACGCTGGGGATCTCATTATAATATTACCGCCCTTTAATCTGTAAGTTTCCACCCATGGCGACGTTATTGTGTTTTCGCAAGTGACAATGGTGTATTAGTTCTAATTCCATGATGAAAGTTTGAGCAAAACACGCTAATTGTTCTGTGTTTGGCTGCAGAGACGAGCTCAGAACACTGTTTAGAGTCCCAGCCTCAGAGACGACAGGAGAAGCAGATTTATTTACTGTATATTGCTGCTGGCTGCCACACAGATCTAAAATAAACATGCATTTATTTCCCAGCTGTTTACCTTCACAGACATAATCGACTGTTTTTTTGTAACTCGTGTGTGTTTTTAACGTGAACTTGTGTGTGAATGAGATCTTAGTTTAGTACTCACATGCTGTGAAAGCCGCTTTCTGTGCGTGTGCTTCGGATGAGTGCACTCAGAAAACCCTATATCAGAAGTTTAAACTCATATGGTTCAAAACGCATGTTTTCAGCGTGATAAACATGATAATCAGAACAAAACAGATGTCTTTAGCGGGTACGAGCTGTAATGGCACAGCTCTATCTGGAAAAGGGGGCGGGGAGCAGCAGCTTATTTGCATTTAAAGATACATGCACGAAAACAATGTGTTTCTGCTTCCACTCGAAATAGGCATTTTCAAAATGATATTATTAATTATCTGTGGGGTATTTTGAGCTGAAATTTTACAGACACATTCTGGGGACACCTAAGATTTATATTACATGTTGTAAAAAGGGGCATAATATGTCTCCTTTAACATTAATTTCAAGTAACAAATTTTAGTTTTTATGGTTTTAAATTTAGTTTCATAACACAAATAAACACTAAAAATGCATCTGTTTTAAAATCCTTACTCAGTCTGCTGTTTAGTGGTGGTGCGACCGAAGAAATCGAAGTCGATCTGGAACCACTGGTAGATGTCGGCGTGGACGGCGTGATATTTGTCGCAGATCTCCTGCGGCGTCAGACCCTCCTCACGAGCCTTGTTCTCCGTCGCCGTCCCGTACTCATCTGTACCGCAGATGAACAGCAGATTCCAGCCGCGCAAACGGGCGTATCTGCAGAGAAAGACAAAGGAGCACTTATATGTGACAGCCGATATTAACCCTCATTATGCATTCTGTATGCTATTCTCGGAGAATCGTTGCTTTATTAAAGGGATAGTTCACTCAAAAATGAAAGCTTGATGTGTATCTGCTTACCCCCAGGGCATCCGAGATGTAGGTGACTTTGTTTCTTCAGTAGAACACAAATGAAGATTTTTAACTCAAACCGTTGCAGTCTGTCAGTCATATAATGTAAGTGAATGGAATCACATGTTATTATCGCTTTGAGAGTCAAAAAAACATACACAAAGAAAACCAAATTAAACCCTGCGGCTCGTGACAACACACTGATATCCTAACACACGAAATGATCAGTTTGTGCTAGAAACCGAACAGTATTTATATCCGCATGGGTCCAACATACGGTGAGTGACGCGTGTACGTGCTCTGGCATAGTAGACATAGATATATATATAAGTAGATGCCTCATTAGTGACTGTTTCTATGGGCCGCGGGATTCTATGTATGTATATCCTATGTCCGTACTTATTCCAGAGCCCGTCCCGCGTCACTCAATCCGAGGTTATTACAAACACTCAATAGTGACTGATAGTGACATTCAATATTAGAGTGTTCTTTATTAGCTCCATTATGTGGCACAAATGTAAGCTTGAAGCTTTCAATCTATGTATTTGATCAAATTCAACATAAAGTTGTAAACAGGGTTAGGGTTTAGGTAGGGTTAGGGTTAACCCTAACCCTAGGATTAGGTAGTTAGGTTATAATTAAAATATTTTTAATTATATAATGTACCACATGCTGATCAGAGGGATGTAATGCCAGAGTAAAATAAAGCCCACAACGTACACAACAGTGTTCAGATCATCTTTTTTCCTGACAAAATCAATATAATGCAATATTTCTATCTGCTGAATGTAAGCTTTTCCATATTCCAAGCTTGCCTGCTGCATTGGGGACATCACATGCATGTGCGAGTTGTGAAAATTATGAAAATTAATCTAGGAATTATTTGATTGGTGGATTTTAAATCAGCGGGGTTGAGACATCAAAAGTAACAGCTGTTTTATGGGTGGTAACTGTAATATTATTACTGAAATCTTATTAGTAATTAGTTGCACTACTAGTTACTGCAAAAAGTCATATTATTACAGTAACTAAGTTACTAGTAACTAGTTACTGCCCAACACTGGTGACGATACATTGATGTGTAAAGACACGAAACGATCGGTCCCTGTGCAGAACTGACGTATTTGATTGTTTTTTTTTTCCTCTTTTCACCGCATGTCACCTATCTCAATCTCATAGGATGGCAATGGTCCATTTGAGAATAGTTGGCGTAATGCACTTATAAGTCTTCCTGCGATTCCGCCGTAAAAGCAGAAGAAGAGACTTGTCACTGGCCGGCGTCTGTACGCGCTCAGGACAGTTCAGACATTGCGGTGCATCAGGTAAAAACATCAAAATACTGTTCAGTTTCTTGCACAGACCGATCGTTTCGTGTCTTTACACATCAATGTATCGTCACGAGCCGCAGGGTTTAATTTGGTTTTGCTTGTGTATGTTTTTTTGACTCTCAAAGCCGTGATTCCCATTCACTTCCATTATATGACTGACAGACCGCAACGGTTTGAGTTAAAAATCTCCGTTTGTGTTCTACTGAAGAAACAAAGTCACCTACATCTCGGGGGTTAAGCAGATACACATCACATCTTCATTTTTGGGTAAACTATCCCTTTAAACAGTCATAACTTAATTTTTCCAACTGAAACCATGTTGTATCTGATCAGCAACTTTATAAGTGAAAACATTATGAGTTCTGAACGTTAGCATGTTATTACTGCATTTACCCCTTTTTTATTAATTAAACAGAAATTGAGAAAATTCTTTGAAATTTCAAATTACACATGAACCACACACACGATGCAAAATCTATATTTTTTTCAAAAACAATGAGTTTTTTTTAAATATATCATTGTATGAAGTTTATTAAAACAATCTGAGAATTATCATTAAATTCAGAGGAATTTAAATTTGATTCTAATGGGGTATTGGAATGAATAGAATTTAATTAAATTCCTTTGAATTTATAACTCGTGATTGCAAAATAATTGTAAAAAATCTGAAAAATAAATAAATAACGTGTATTTTAAAACATGAGGGTTTAAAGCATTTGCAAAGTTCCCTTATTAAAAACTATGCAGTTTTTAGAAATGTTTATGTATCTCTTCCGGGTCAAAATGGACCCGAATGCGTTATGTGGGTTAAATAAGTGACTGATGAATCTGAAAGCGGCATTACCTGGCGAACACGTCAGCACTGAGCACACAGCCGATGATGTTTCCCAGGTGCGGCACGTTGTTGACGTACGGCAGAGCGCTGGTGATCAGCACGTTTCTCTTTCCTTCTTGAGGGAGACTGAGAAACACACAATAACGTCACTGAGTGAACACCGGCTGACAGGGTTTACATGTGCAGTGATGAGGGTATAATCGTACACTGGGTGTTTCCTCTCTGTGACTGCAGGACAGGCTTTGAGTCCTTCAGACCAGATCTGAGCAGCTTCTTCAATCTCCTCCACTGTGATTACATGCTCGGCGACGTCAGCCTGACAAACCACACGTCACACAGTTAAACAGTGTATGTGACAATCATCAGAGTGACTCACGAACATCTCACGAACGTCTCGAAAATCTTACAAACATTGCATAAACATCTCACGTACATCTCACAAACGTCTTGAGAACATCTCATGAACATCTCACAAACATTGCATAAACATTTCATGATCACATGAACGTCTTGAGAACATCACACGAACATGTCACAAACATCTCACAAACGTCTTGAGAACATCATGAACGTCTCACGAACATCACGCGAACATCTCACAAACGTCTCGCGAAAATCTTACAAACAATTCACAAATATTGCATAAACATTTCATGAACATCACTCGAACGTCTTGAGAACATCACACGAACATGTCACAAACGTCTTGAGAGCATCTCACAAACATCACACGAACATCTCACGAACATCTCACGAACGTCTCAAGAATGTCTCTCAAACATCTCACGAACATCACACGAACATCTCACGAACATCAGACGATCTTCTCATGAACATCTCACGAACATCACACAATCTTCTCACGAACGTGTCACGAACATCTCCCGAACGTCACACGAACGTCCCACGAACGTCTCAAGAACGTCTCACGAACATCTCACGAACGTCTCACGAACGTGTCACCTACATCTCCCGAACATCACACGATCTTCTCACAAACGTCTCACGAACGTCTCACAAACATCTCAAGAACGTCTCACAAACATCTCAAGAACGTCTCTCGAACATCTCACGAACGTCACACGAACGTCCCACGAACGTCACACGAACGTCACACGAACGTCACACGAACGTCTCACGAACGTCTCACGAACGTCACACGAACGTTCTCACCACATCCACAACATTCTCACGAACAAACCCCCCTCTCACGAACATCACACGAACATCACATGAACATCACACGAACGTCTTACGAACATCTCACGAACGTCTCACGAACATCACACGATCTTCTCACGAACCCCCCCCCGTCTCACAAACGTCTCACGAACGTCTCACGAACGTCTCACGAACATCACACGATCTTTTCATGAACGTGTCACGAACGTCACCCGAACGTCTCCCGAACATCCACGACGTCCTCACGACATCACAACGAACGTCCTCACCACGTTTCCCAAAACACTCAAGACTCCCAACGAACATCCCCCACTATTGTCTCACGAACGTCTCACGAACGTCTCACGAACGTCTCACGAACGTCTCACGAACGTCTCACGAACATCTCACGACGTCTCACGAATGTCTCACGATTGTCTCACAAGCATCACACGAACGTCTCACGAACGTCTCACGACGTCTCACGAACGTCCCACGATTGTCTCACAAGCATCACACGAACGTCTCACGAACGTCTCACGACGTCTCACGAATGTCTCACGAATGTCTCACGACCGTCACACGACCGTCTCACAAGCATCACACGAACGTCACACGAACGTCTCACGAACGTCTCACGACCGTCACACGACCGTCTCACGACCGTCTCACAAGCATCACACGAACGTCTCACGAACATCACACGAACGTCACACGAACGTCACACGAACGTCACACGAACGTCACACGAACATCATAAACCTCATCTGTCATGAACAGGTCCAGGTCATATTTCTCATCAAAAAAGAATAAATAAGTAAGAAATAACATTTTGCATAGAGAAAATTAAGCCTATTTTAGGATCATGGAGATATCATTTGCATGACAATTAATCAAAATGTATTTATTTTAGGAGGAAATTATGACCTGGATGTGTAAGTCTTGTAAGATTCATTAAATTTGAATTTGACAAAAAAAAACAACAAAAAAAAACTTGAGGGTAAGATTGAGGACGAGGTGCTTAATTATAATAATTATAATCAATCATTATGGGTCTAAACCAAACTAAATAAATTTGTTCATGCAAAATATATCTTGTTTTTCCTTTTGATTTTTGGGGTGGAATATGAGCTGGACATGTTTGCTAAAACTAAAACTACAATTATTAAAAAAATTGGCAATTGAAATAAAACTGAAATAAACATTTATAAATAAAAGTTACAAATATTAGAAGAAAAACTTAAACATAAACAAGTTTATAAAATATGTTCAAGCTGAAGTGCTAAATTTACCAAAACTTGAAAATAAATGAAAATTAAGATGCAAAAATTTTAAATAAGGTATATAGACATATTAAACAAAAAATGTGTCCCTGGAGCACAGAAGCAGTGTTAAGTAGAGGTCGCTTGGGTATATTTGTAGCAATAGCCAATAATACATTGTATGGGTCACAATTATAAATTTTTCCTTTAAGCCAAAAATCATTAGGATATTAAGTAAAGATCATGTTCGATGAAGATATTTTGTACATTTCCTACCGTAAATATATCAAAACTTAATGTTTGATTAGTAATATGCATTGCTAAGAACTTGTTTTGGACAACTTTAAAGATGATTTTCTGAGTATTTAGTTTTTTTGCACCCTCAGATTCCAGATTTTCAAATATTTTCAAAAAGTTATTTATTTATTCAAAAAATTGACACTTATGACAGGTTTTTGTGGTCCAGGGTCACAAATAATAAAAAATAAACAAACATCCCAAACAAAATTTTAAATAAAAACTCCTTCCGAATATATAAAAATAAAAGCTAATTCAAAAAATGAAGAATAAATACTAGAATAACACTGGTGGGATTGCTGTGCACCTCAGTGGCGTTAGTGGGACTGTCCCGGCGCTGTGTTTGTGTGGCCGGGTGTTTCTGGAGGAAAGTCTTCAGGGCTTCAACACCTTTTCCCTGCAGGACTCTGTTAGCGGCCGCCTGACACGCGGCCAGATCGCCGACACGCTCGAACCAGCCACGCACCGACCGCAGCTCACCTGCAGAGGAAAACCACGTCAGATACGAGTCCTGCAGTCCGAGCAGAGCAACAGATGCTTGAGCTCTTACCGGCATCAAAGCCAGAGTCCGACAGGAGAGGAAACAGCGCCGCCCACAGGACGACATCTGCAACTGACACGGCCTCCTGAAACACATCAGCTGATGCTTAAGTGTGGTTACTTCATAAAGGTTATTATGTTTTTCATTTAGGACAGTAAACTATGGAAGCCCATAGTTAACAGCCCATTATAGCCCATATTAACTGGATTTTACTGTACATTTCTGCCATATTTTTTGTTAATTTGTTTGCTAATAGAGGGACTCATTTCTTGTACTCTGTAAATATCGGCGTACCACAGGGATCAGTCCTTGGGCCATTATTACTTTTTTTCTATATTAATAATATTGGGAATAATCTCACACATTAAAGTTTTCATTTATACGCTGATGATATGGTGATTTACTCCTCTGCATCAACACTGGATCAGGCTACAATATATTTAGTAATCTTCAATCTGATTTTGATGCATTTCAGCATACACTGAGTGATTTAAAACTGTTTTTAAATGCGGAGAAATCTAAACTTATTATGGTTACAAAAAGAAAGTCCTGCACTTTCAAACTCATGCTTGCATCATACTCTTCAAGGTTTTGGAGATTGAGTAGTATCCAATATCAATCCTTGGGATTTTTATTGTGCTTCGCTTTCTTTTGGGCCAAAGAAATTTAAATAAATGTTTTAATGGCTTCATTTGTTTTTCAGAAAAATTAAAACAAAATTTCTGGAGGGAAAAAAAAAACAAGAAAGAAAAAGTTTGTAAAGGGCCCCTATTGTTCCATGTTGAAATTGAGCTTTTGGACTTATTTTTTCACTGGGGGGGGGGGGAATAAATGTTTTTGTAATTACACAGAGTAGGGCTGTGCAAAAAAAATCGAAAAACAGTTTCGATTTCGATTTTGGCCTCCAACGATTATGAAAATACAGTAATCGAGATAAAACTATTATTGCGCCCCATTCCGCCCCCTTTTCCAGCGCTGCACTTTCGTTCCTCCAAGCCCAATTTTCCCCGTACAAACAGTAACGTGATTTGGAAATGGGACCGGTGGCTTTGATTTATAGAAGTATTTATTCATTAGATTTTTAAAGCGTGAAAGAGAACTTGTGCTGTTCCTCGGGAAGTTATGCGCTCAGCGACGGACTGTAAAGTCATCTTTTAGCTCAAGGTCTGCACCTAAACGGCCAAATACACACAAAAATGTGTCAAAATCGGGCGCTTAGTGATTACTCATGTATACCTTCGTCGGTCATGTAATAAATGAACGTAAAGTGTTGAGAATGAAAATACGCATATAACGGTAAATTGGATCCGTGCGGCTCTTAAAGTGACAGCAGCCTAATCTTCCTGCTGCGACTGTGTGCTTCATATTAAACCAAACAACAAAGACACTTCAAATCCCAACACTGCCTCTCGAGTGAAGGACATTTTAGCTTTAGTAAGAAACAAAGAAAGTTTAATTCTTATAGTGAAGACTATGCTGTTTTATTTTACGTTTGATTATTAATTTCTGTAGTTGGCTGTTCGAGACTTGCATAAAAAACATTAAAGCACAGTTTGTTTCATTTGTATCTTTTTATTCTATAGCATTTGTCCTTTGCTTTTTTTATTACTGACAGTTTAATTGTTTTCAATAATTTTGAGGACTTTTTGTTTGTTTGATATTCCGCTGGTCTCTACCATGTAGATGTCATAGCATCCTTATTTACAGGAAATATATATTTGATATGTATCACTATCGAAATTCAGGTACCGTACCGATTAAAACGTAAATGGTACCAAAACTTCTTTCTCATTATTGCGAGATGTAAATTCTCAACTGTGAGTTATAAAGTGCAACTCAATTTCTTACAAATTCGAGCTTATATCTCACAATTGCGAGTTACAGAGTTGCGAGAAAAAGTTAAATTAAAAGTTGCAAATTACCTTTTTAATTTTTTTATTCAGTGGCAGAAACGGCTTCCAAGCCAATGGCCAACTCACTACTAAAACCATTCTTTCGTTAATTAAATGAAATAAAACATTCATGAAAAAAAAAATTTGTTTACTTAAAACTAATGTTTCGTTGGCACGACATAAATTACTTACAATACTTAAACTGCAATAAAAATAAAGCTAAGCATAAATATTAAAACAAACAAACAAAAAAGCACATTTACTAATTTGCTGAATTACTAAAACAAACTATAATTAAATTAAAAGTGAACAATAAATTATTAATTATATAATTATATTATGATTATTAACTAATTATACTTTCGTTTTATTTTTTCAGTTTAATAAATATATTATATTATATGTTACATAATATTAATTTAAATAATACTACAATACTACGACGTGCTTATGTGGCGTGGATTGTTGTTTTCCAAAATCAGCATTTCCATTTCCGTACTAAGATGCTTTTAAAAGCTTAATGTTAGTTAATGTTTGATATGTGTTTTTATGTTTTACACTGTTATCTATTTTGTGTTGTATTAAGCCCTTTGCCTATATTGCCACCTTGTGGAGTTCATGAGTTGTAAACTACCTAAACTAAACTAACACAACTAAACTAAACACACACACAGCATCACACTTTTCGCACAAACACAACAAGCGCAAAACCACACGCGCACAAACCCACACTCGCACAAAACACACACTCACACCACACTCCCCACATACACTCACTCACATCACACACACTCTCACATCCTCGCTACACACACCTCACATACACTCGCATCCACCACACTCACTCACAATACAACACACCACAAACCACACGCTCCATACTCGCATACACCACACACACACAAACACACCCCACACACACACACACACATACAGTCACTACACACACACACACACACACACTCGCACTACTCACTCGCAACCCACGACACCCTCACATACCAACAAACACACACACTCAAACACCCCTCACATACACCCCACACACACATCCTGCTCACACTCACATACCACACACTCACCATACACACACATACTCGTCACATACTCGCATACACACCCCACACATCACTCAAGCACCACTCCAAACACACACCCACTCACATACACACACACACACCTGCACAACACAACGCTCACACGCACATACACACACACACTCCACATACTCAGCATAACCCCACTTCACATACCACGCACACACTCAAACACACACACTCACATACACACACACACTCACATACACACAAACACACACACTTGACATGACATCAACATGTGCGCAACTGTGTAGTCTGATTTCAAGAACTAAGAACTCTTATGAACCGATTCTGTTAAGAACCCGCAAAACAAAAACTCAAAACCTGTCATAGCATTTACTCTCACACTGTATCTCATGATTTCATCAGGCTAGTGTCCCTTCTTTTTTCATGCAAACACTGTTAAGAATATCTAATTGCTGCTGCCATCGAGTGACTAAACCCGCTACTGACAATAAATTGACCTTGGAGGACTGTTGGAATTTCTGAATTTTTTCCTTCTTCATCTTTGGGTTTAAATTTCTTTGTGATGGAGACGTCCTGCATTATACACTACATCCCTCACATTTTCTCAAGACAACAGAGTTCATCTGTATTAGTTTGCTTTATTTATCCTGATCTTATAGGAGAACCAAACAGCTAAACAGTTACAGACACAAAGCCTGGATGAAGAAAAGACCTTAAAATTAACTCCGTTAACTGATTATGTTCCTTAAAGAAGTTTTAATAGACTTTTAGTAACAGCAGTAATATATTTCCAGGTCACCATAATTTCTTCAAGTTAAACCGAACTTTTATTTTGACGGGTTGCCGTGAATACCTTTCCATTTCTGTGCAAGTATTAGTATGACGAGAATAAATTCCTTTAACAGATGTCACCAGAAAACAGGTTATTTTAAATAGTAAATATTTCCAATTTTACTGTTTTGCTAATGTAATGTAAAAAAAAAAAAAAACTTCCTGATCAAATAAATGCAGGCTTTGCGGGCGCATGAAGAGACCTCTTTGCATCTGTAAACAAAACATTCAAATACTTACTGTTCAAAAACCTTTGACTGGCAGTAATGTTATGTGTGTAATGTAATATAATATATTATAAATCTCTAAACTTAACATTTATTTTAATGTAATCTAATACTTTGGCAACTCTATATAGTTTGTTTTAAATTAATACCGTACTATTGTTGTAGTGTTTGTCTTGTTGCCGGTTGATTTAAAGCTAATAAAATGAAAGACTCCCTCGAGATCAAGATTTCATGTCTGTGTGTTTTGCATCATTACAAAAGAATCCGGTCCAAACCAGATCTGCTGTTTAGGGCGTGACGAGTGTGTTGCTGGAATCTGCTGAATGTTTTTCTTTCTCTTTTGGTTTATTTAAGGCCTGATGATGATCAGCTGTGAATCTGAGACAGAGATGTGTGTGTTTATGGTGAACTGGACTCACTGCAGTAAGAAACGAGGAGTCTTTCTTGCTCAGACTCTGTTCCAGCCATTTCAGTGGCTCCTTCATCACAGCGGCCGCCTCGACTCGCTTACCCTGCAGCGCCACCATGTGGAGAGACTGCAGCACTGCCGGCTGCACACACACACACACACACGTCTCAGTGCACACAGAACAATACTACAACAACACTCGAAAAATGTCTACCTGCAGCACAAAAGCAGTGTTAAGTCGCTGGGGGATATTTGTAGCAATAGCCAACAATACATTGTATGGGTCAAAATTATAAATTTTTCTTTTATGCCCAAAATCATTAGGATATTAAGTGAAGATCATGTTTCATGAAGATATTTAGTAAATGTCCTACCGTAAATATATCAAAACGTAATGTTTGATTAGTAATATGCATTGCTAAGAACTTCATTAGGAACAACTTTAAAGATGATTTTCTCAATATTTAGATTTTTTTGCACCCTCAGATTCCAGATTTTCAAATAGTTGTATCTCGACCAAATATTGTCTGATCCTAACAAACCAAACATCAATGGAAAGCTTATTTATTCATCTTTCAGATGATGTATATATCTCAATTTTGAAAAATTGACCCTTATGCTGGTTTTGTGCTCCAGGTTCACATATAAGGTAACTACATGCATCATTGTCAGTACAAAAATCTATTAAACGGTCGATTTCTGTAATAGTGCTAATAAACTAAATGTGTTTTTAACACATTTACCGGATTTATATATTTATCATCAAATCCAATTTGTTTTAATCTCATATCTTTTAATTTGAATATCGTTTCTTCCACATAATACCGCATTTTAACAATCTTCCTACTTGTTTTTCAATAATTTGTCATGATAACATATTATGCTGATTCACGCGTATATGAATACATTCCGTTTGAGAAAAAATATTATTTAATAAATCATATTTAAATATAAATATTTTAAAATATATATATAGTAAAATAAATGGATATGAAATATCAACATATTTTTTAAATGTATAATCATATTTCATATGAATATTTAAACTTGTACATTTATCGATTTTGAATATTGCTTGATCCACAGCTACTCATATTTTAACATTTCATCATTAATTTAAGTTTTCACAATAGTCGATTCCAAGAACGCATTTTGAAAATATGATTTAAATGAAATCAAACAGATGCAAACAGTTAATAATAAACTATTCCATGATTTTCTGAGTGCATAAATCTGAGCCGCTTCATCGATGTATGACTGACAAATATCCATCACATTAACTTTATCAGTTAGTTTTTATTTTGTTGTTTAAACTGTTAAATAAAAATGCATGGAAATTTTACATGCAATTCAAATGCATAAATCTTATGCATAAAATGTATACCCTTTCTGAGTGAAGTAAGACATGCTGGTCACAGCGTGGTCCAGCAACAGCCTTCCTAACGAACCTAACGAACCTAACGAACCTAAACCTGAAGCGATGGAAGCTTCTGATGCAGACTTACAGGATGCCCAAAAGACAAACTAATCCAGAACATGTTTGTTAAAGTGAATCCGAGCCAACGAGAGGCATCTAAACTATTTTATCTGATGCATTTACTGTAAAAATATTTTTTTACGTGCTTCCTTCTCAAACACATTGTGCTGTATATGTAATCTGTTGCGATCACCTAACTATAACAGTAACCTGTGGTCTCATATTCATCATTAATCTTTGCGATAGTCACCTGTAAACTCGTTGCTTCCCATTCCAGCCACTCGGTAGTCGCGTCAGTCGCCTTCTGGCCGCTGATGTCGAACAGATATCTGTGGAGACATGCAAATAAACCATTATGTCTTTGTGAAATTTGATTGAAATATTAAATTCGATATGCATGCAGTCAAAGCCTATTGCCATCATAATAACACTTTTTTTTTTTTTTTTTAATAATGCACTACATTAAATATCAAAAATAGACAAGTAAGACAAGTACCCGGGGTGGTTGCTAAGGTGTTGCTATGTGGTACCCCGGGTACCCTAGCAACCACATCTATCAGGTATCTGGTTATGTTTGTCAGTATGAGACTGTGACAGATGTGTAATGGTTTGTACATTAAAATGACTTTTTTTATTGTATATAATTTATATAATCATTTCAATCCACTGCAAATGTGCAAACAGAGTAACGTGACTATAAACTGGGTTGATCGACGATCTTTAGTCTATAAAATCTTCTGATAATCAACCTGTTTATCTGCATTGCCTCCAAACAGGACTAACCGGCTCTGCTATTTAGGGAGCAACGGTTTTGTTTTATTTATGCTTTCATTGTTCATTTTTTTACTTTCTCTTTTGGTCTTTAACCGCAGGTGTGTGTTATTATTCCTCAGGGGATGCATTTACATTTTACTTAGAGCCATAGTTTAATTTTGCTGGTAATTAGGAGCTGCGCATGACCTTTTTTGCACTACTCGTGACCCGACATCACTTCACAAAACACTATGATTTCGTGAAATATACAACTGATTAATTAAAAGAGTGTTTTTGCAGGAATATCACGACGCTGGACTAGTAATGTTGGGTGAACTGTAAAACTGTGTCACCCTACTGAACATATTTATTTATTTAAAAAATTCATTTTTAATATAGATGGTACAACGTAATCTATTGTGTTGAATATTGAAACATTGTACAGACCGACCAAACAGTCATTACGCTTTTTAATTGAGTAAATTAATTACATTTTTAAACTGCATGTACTTTGGTCTCGTTTTATAAGATATTATATATAGACATTATGTAATTTTAATTTTATACTGGTATATTACATAGGGACATGCATACATATAAGTATATATAGATATTACCCAGACACACACACACACACACCAATATTATACACACACACACCAAACATACTAATATATATATTTATATATATACACATAATAATATAAACATACACACACACCCACACCCACACACACACACCACACACACAAACAAACACACACACAAAAACAAACACACACACAAACACACATTTATATATACCACACATAGACACACATATATATAATATATATCTTATCACCACTATACACACACACACAAACACACACCTATTACACACAAACACACACACACCCATACACACACACACACCTCTACACACACACACACACATACACACACACACAGATATATATATAATTATATAACACATATCTACATATACACAATACACACAACCACACACACATATAATTATACACACACACACATATATATATATACATATATTTACACCACACATCAACAACACACAATACTATATCACACACACACACCACACACATTATATACCACCAAACATTACAGTGGGAAAAAAAATTATTTAGTCAGCCACCAATTGTGCAAATTCTCCTACTTAAAAAGATGAGAGGCCTGTAATTTTCAACATAGGAATACCTCAACTATGAGAGACAAAATGAAAAGAAAAAAAAATCCAGAAAATCACATTGTAGGGATTTTAAGGGGGGAAGTAATTGGAAATTCTCCTGAAAGAAGTATGTGGTCACCTACAAAACAAGCAAGATTTCTGGCTCTCACGGACCTGTAACTTCTTCTTTAAGAGGCTCCTCTGTCCTCCACTTTTTACCTGTATTAATGGCATCTGTTTGACCTCGTTATCAGTATAAAAGACACCTGTCCACAAACTCAAACAGTCACACTCCAAACTCCACCATGGCCAAGACCAAAGAGATGTCAAAGGACACCAGAAACAAAATTGTAGATCTGCACCAGGCTGGGAAGACTGAATCCGCAATAGGTAAGCAGCTTGGTGTGAAGAAAACAACTGTGGGAGCAATTATTAGAAAATGGAAAACATACAAAACCACTGATAATCTCCCTCGATCTGAGGCTCCACTCAAGATCTCACCCACCAGACAACCAAAATCCCAGGGACCACACGGGGGGGGGGGACCTAGTGAATGACCTTCAGAGAGCTGGGACCAAAGTAACAAAAGGCTACCATCAGTAACACACTACGCCATCAGGGACTCAAATCCTGCAGTGCCAGAAGTCTCCCCCTGCTTAAGCTAGTACATGTCCAGACCCGTCTGAAGTATGCTAGAGAGCATTTGGATGATCCAGAAGAGGATTGGGAGAAGGTCATATGGTCAGATGAAACCAAAATAAAACCTTTTGGTAAAAACTCAACTTGTCGTGTTTGGAGAAGAAAGAATGCTGAGTTGCATCCAAAGACATCACTACCTACTGTGAAGCATTGGGGGGTGGAAAAAAACACATGCTTTGGGCTGTTTTTCTGCAAAGGGACCAGGAAAACTGATCCGTGTAAACGAAAGAATGAATGGGGATATGTATCGTGAGATTTTGAGTGAAAAACTCCTTCAATCAGCAAGGGCATTGAAGATGAAACATGCTGGGTCTTTCAGCATGACAATGATACCAAAACACACCGCCCGGGCAACGAAGGAGTGGCTTCGTTAAGAAGCATTTCAAGGTCCTGGAGTGTCCTAGCCAGTCTCCAGATCTCAACCCATAGAAAATCTTTGGAGGGAGTTGAAAATCCGTGTTCCCAGCGACAGCCCCAAAACATTACTGCTCTAGAGGAGATCTGCATGGAGGAATGGGCCAAAATACCAACAACAGTGTGAAAACCTTGTGAAGACTTACAAAAAACGTTTTAGACCTCTGTCATTGCCAACAAAGGGTATATAAAAAAGTATTGAGATGAAATTTTGTTATTGACCAAATACGTATTTTCCACCATAATTTGCAAATAAAATCCTACAATCCTACAATGTGATTTTCTGGATATTTTTTCTCATTTTGTCTCTCATAGTTGAGGTATAACTATGATGAAAATTACAGGCCTATCTCATCTTTTTAAGTGGGAGAACTTGAACAATTGGTGGCTGACTAAACACTTTTTTCCCCCACTGGCTGAACACAACACACATCGAGATATATATAGATTTATATACACCTATACACACAACACAAACCAAACACACATACAACACACACCCACACCCACACATATAGTAGAATAGAGAGAGTAGAGTATATATACACATTAGACAGTAAAACAGAAACACACACACAACACATATATATACACAACACACATATATAGATACACATATATAGACACATACACCACACACACACCACACACATACACACAAACACACACACACACACAAAGAAGACACAACGATATGACGACCACAACACAGACAGACAGATAGAGAGAGATGATATATATAGATACATCCTACACACACACCACACCAAACACAACACATTATATAGAATATATAGATATATACATACATACACACACACGCACACACAAACACACACACACACACCCACATACACACACAAACACACACACACATATATTTACACATACACACACACACACACAGCAACATATAGGATGTACACAACCACATATATATATATACACATAAACCCCACACACACACACACACAACACACATGATATAGAGATATAGAGATCTATATATATATACACATAGATACAGATCCACATAAACACACACAACAACACACACAATATATAGGACACACACACACAATATATATAGATAAACACAGAATATACACCCACACACAAACTACACACACAGATTATATAGACCACACACAACACACCCACACACACATAGATTGATATATATGCCACACATACACACACCACACACACACACACACCACAAAGAGATAGATAGAAGATATACACATAACACACACACACACAAATACACACAAACACACACACACAAACACACACAAAGAGATACAGATAAAACATACAAACGACCACACACAACATATATTTACACACACCATGTCACATGATATAATACACACACCAGGATAGATACACCACACACACACACATAATATACACACACACACCACATCTATACACACACACACATCATCATATATATATATATACACCTAGACACACACAACACACACACACAAACCAACACACACATATATATATATATACACCTATACACACACACACAACACACACACACAACACACACACCACATAGACACATACACACAAACACACACACATATATATATACAACATTACCACACACACACACACACACCACACAAATATCTACACCACACACATATTATATATATATATGAAACATATATTACACATCACAACAAATTACACACACACACACATATATATATGGGTACACCAAATATAGAAACACACACACATATATAAGATAGATTAACACAATATTACACACACACAAACATACAACATATATGATATATATACACATATATACACACCACACACACATACTACACCCAAACACCAGATACACCACATCCCCTATATATAGATACACACACATGCACCACAAATAAGATATACACCCTCATTACCCCAGATATCAACCCCCCCACCCACACACACACACACAAAAAATTAGATATATAATATATAGACACAAACACACACAAGATATATTTAAACCGTATACACAAGCGCACACACCACACACACACACACACACAAAAAAAAAAAAAAAATATATATATATATACACACACACAAACACACACATATATATACACCCTATACACACACACACACACACATATATATATATCTTACACTATCACACACCACACACACACATATACACAAAACACAACATTATATATTATATATATATATAATATATTATAATATATATAATGCTTTGCAATTCTAAACAAATTATTATATATATATGTTTGTTTTTAATCTATATATAATATTTTTTTTTTTTTTGTCAGTAGCTTTTTATCTGTTTAGATGGGCCAAAGCATATGAGAGATACAACTTAGATCTATATATAGATAGAAGTTTAAAGATGATAAAGTTGTGCACTCACTGGCAGATGCTGTTGGGGCTGAAGAGATGCTGGCCGGCGGGTAACAGCAGGAGAGGGACCACTTTCTCTGGAGGACAACAACACAGTCTATCTGTGAGAGGTTCCAGCTGAACGATGTACCACAGTAATAACATGGTACCCCGACACACACTACAGCACTGGGGTATTAGTACAGTCTCTCACCCTCGTGGCTGACCGCTTCTATCTCACACTGCACTCCGGTCAGCTCCAGCGCCGCCAGCACTTTAACGCACTGCGGGCTCCCCTCGGCGATATACAGCTTCATCTGACCCTCTGTGACTTCTGGACGCTCCTGAATGAATCTACTTTCGGACTCGGCGCTGGGAATGAGTACAGTGAGCTCAGCCGGTCTGGGAGCCGAGTGTTTACTCTGATGCAACCTGCGCGTCAAACCACGTGGCCGCGTCAGAGGAAATTGTAGTTTTTAACTCTCGCTCGTGCTTCGGAACTGCCCTGAACTCGGAAGGCGGAAGACTACAATACCCATAATGCCACAGCGCAGGCGTGAAACTTCCCTAAGTCTATTGGTTAAAGAGCTGAACGCCTCAATGTAATTGGTCAATGCCGTTATCAAATCACTGCGCACTCAAATCCACTGCGCCGATTATTTAGTGTTTACTCTCCCCAATAACCTTCTCCCTCTCAGTTGGGTCATGGTGCCAGGAAAATTTCCAGTTCTCTTCTCAGAGGGATAGGAATCTGTTAATGCTTTCCAATATCCATTTATATTTTTTTATATTTTTATATTTATGATATAATTTAGACTGGTTCAGAAATCTAATATGACTAGCAAAAAAAATGCTTCTCTTTTTCTCATTATTGTCTAATTTAATACGCAGAAAATATGAAGCTGAAAATATTCCAAGAAAAATCTTATTTACTGAGAAGGACTAAAGGTCATTTACTAGGTTATGTATGTTATGCACATTGTTAAACAGTAGTTTTTATTTGGACTACATAATCCTATTTTAATCGGTTTTTAGTAAAACATTATGGACGCATTTCAGGTTTTTACACATTCATAATTTGGCCAATATCTGATGAAATTTTTTGTGCGTTTTATTTATGTTTATATTATATTTATATTTTTAGACTGCTAGTAAAAATGCACTGTTTTGCATTATTGTCTTATTTGATACGCAATTGTTCATTAATGATCCAAGAAAACCTGACCTACAAATATTTACTTTGTGTTTTGGTTTTATAAAATTACCTTTATTTATTTATTTAAAATCCTAAAACTTTCTTTTTATTTCTAGGTTAGAAAAAAAACTTACATAACAATATTTCTTTGGTCTTTTTAATTTTATACATAACATTTAATGTATTTATGTATTTTTCTACATTTTTCACTCCCCTCTGCTTACCGTGTGTGGCCTGGCTGGCACACTCACACACACACTACGTTGAAAGACTTTCTGTTGGTATGTTCTAAGCGGAAAACGTAATGAAACTCTGACCGGATAAAATCTTTTTTTTTGTCTGGGTGGGTTTTACACAAAATCTTTATTTATTTATTATATTTAAAAATCAGTAAAAAAATGTATTTCCGAGGTTGAAAAAAGAAAATCTGCTGACGTACAATATTTTTTTGGTCTTTTGGTTTTATAACCATAAACATTATGTATTATGTATGAGTATAAATTTAATTAATTAAGTTATTATTATTTTATTTTAAAAATCCTAAAACTTCATTTTTATTTCCTAGTTTGAAAAATAATAAATTTGACCTAGAAATATTTTTTTGTCTTTTGGTTTGATACCATAACATTTAGTTATTTATTTATTTATTTATTATTTCACTTACTTACTTCCTTTATTTATATTTAAAAATCCTAAAATTATTTTTTTATTCCGAGATTAGAAAATAAATAAATAAATGGTAATGTGCTTCTCAGTGCGCTTAATACTTTCGAATCGCATTAATTATTTATACTAGCATTAAACTATTGTTTTTTCTATTTTTGACCATAATGTATAAAAAATTATTAGAATTTTTTTTTTTTTAATAATATGTATTTAAACATATTTATTTATCATTTTGTTTCATCAGGAAAAAAAATCGTACAGTTTTCCGGCTTAAGTAGCGAAGTTGCCAAAGCATCACACAATACAATAGCGCAGGAAACAAATGAGTAACTAAAGATGCAGCAGCACTGGCTCATGAAGCCTCCCTCTGGTTGGCTGCTCTCTGTCACGTGACAGCGCCCATACAGCCCCGCCCCTCCGGCCGCCCGGCAGAGCTTGAGCTCGAGCGCCGTCCGCTTCTCCGACACCTGCAACACCGCGCGCGGATGCACCTGCAGCTACCGGTAAGCCACGAGCAGAGCATCACAGCTCAGAAACAAACACATGAACGACCATCAACTATTTCACACTCGAAATAGTAATTATTTGCACAACATTAAATGTGTATAAACAAATAAATGAAAACATCCATGCATTTGCATGTCCTATATAGAGATAAAAACACTTACTATTAATTACTTCATCATTCCTACTTAATCATACATATTTTGCATTGTCTAGTTAGAAATTAAATATTATTATAAAGCATGCATATTAAGTAGAAATCTGTACATGAGGTGTTTTAGTTGTTTATGTGCAATATTTACATGTTTAGTAAACATTTATTTAGTGCAGCATTTTTTTAAAGTGGGAAATACAGATGAACAATGTGTTGCATGATTATTTTGATGCTTTGCAATATTTTTAACTCAATATTCAGATGCAAGGTCGACTGTATGTGGTTGAATTATTCTTGAATTATTGCATTTGGTAACATGAGATGATTTCTTAGGCTTGTTCTATAGTGAGGCTCTGGCTGTGCTGTCACTTCGGATCTGAGAGGAGCCACCGAGCCGTGAGAGACGTTCTGGGTTACATGAGACTCAGAGTGAAATATATGAGTCGAGGATCTATAAGCTTGATGGCAGTCGTTGCTTTGAGACTCTGTGATTTCTAAACAGAAATAATAGGACACGAATGAGTCGCTATATGCATCCTACAGTGAGAGTTTAGAGCTTTAAAATGAACACGGAGAGCAGCTCAGTTGAGTTCAAACTGAGATCTTTGACTTTTAATGGCCAACTTTGGTATTGTCTGTCAAATCTGAGCACATTGAGATGTTGAGAGCTCTTGCGAGAAGCCGGAAACGGAGAGAAAGTAAAGACTTGTAGACATATTTCTGATTTATGAGGGTTTTTCCAGGTTGGCTGGAGTCTGATCTGGTACCAGGAGCAGCATTGTGTTCATTTATATACAAGAAGTGCCACGTTTAATGTAAAATTGCGTAACGATCTCTTGGAGGACAAAGCAAATGCGCTTTGCTGTAAAGCCACGCCGTCAGAAATCTGGTGCATAAACGTTCTCTTTCTGAAAATTATGATTATTTTTTGCTGCGGCTGTTAGTTTCAGATTGACTGTGGCTTTATCATGCTGCTGTTTTCTGTCCATCCGGTTCGTTTCAAGACACGAAACGTGTGCTAAAGCACATGCATGATCAGACACAGTTCTGTTATATGTGTATTTCTAACGTGAGCTTTCGTTCAGTCGCAGACTCGTAACCTGTGATTTTAGGTGCATCTCACAGACTGAACTTTCACTGTGCTCGAGAACTATTTCTTCAAGCTAAATCACATATGAATTGCTGCCTCAGTTCTGCCGTTCCTATATAAACAGGAAGAGGAAATATACTGTAAAACAAACTTAAAACTTCAGTTTAGTTGCTGCCCTACTTTTATAAAGTGCTGCACTTTCTTTTCCACTTTAAACTCTAAAGGCTCATGCAATCATGACAGAAATGATTAAAGAAATGAAAGATGTTCTAGTGGCAAAATCATATTTTGTTGTGTAAGATTATGAACAAATGCACTTGTGTTTGAGTGATTGATCGTTTTATCTGGATTGTGTTTCCCAAAAGCAACATATGCTTATTTTGATTTAAAAGTATCAAGCAAAATAAAAGACTTTAGGGGTGCAATAAAAACGTTATCTAATAATAGACTTTAAGTCTGTATGTTTATAAAAATTACTTAAATATCCTTATTGAAATATGGCTTAGTCTTAGCCCTGTCTGTGAAACCAGAAAATACTATTTCAGTCTTTCTGCTTCAAAATTTCACGTTTAATTCAATGTGTTGCTTGCCATTTCTTTGTAATTGTTTGTGAAATTTACTAGCAGTTTCTGAGTAAAAAAAATGTTAATGCAATTTTTGGGACTCTTATTTTGAAACGTCTATGCTTTACTACAACTATCTACAACAAATTATAATATACCCAACATAAAGTACACATTGCCATAAATCATCAACTGTAAATCATTAGCGATCTGTTGGCATAAATGTATGCTATTTATTGATTGCAAACTGCAAGACTGTAGAAACGCACAACAGCGGCACATTTTTATATATTATATAGTATATGAATTTATATTTATTTAAATCATTGCCTTTTGAAGTTTAATAATGCCATTAGGCTATATTGCGATTACTGTTTTCATCCATAAATTTAAGACCTCTTTAAATTATAATTAAGATGTTTGTTATGCCTTTTAAGATATTTATATATTTATGAATGACTTTAAAATTCATTTAAATTTATATTTTTTTAAGGACCTGCATGCTCCTATATGCATTTTACAGTTTTACACACATGTATTTTTAGTGAAAAGTCACACTGTCAAGCCTTAAAAAGCCAGTTTAGATGCTCAAACCCACTTGCACCAATGATCTTATGATGTACTTATACATTTACATTATGTGCATATATCTTTGATTGTAGCTGTCGCTGTGGGTCGATCAGAACAGAGATGTGACTGTGACTGTCTGAGCGCTAATGTTCAAAACATCGTAATGGAAAAACCTCACAGCCATGGGGTTCTTCCTTCAGGACACACACTCTCTCTCTCACGCACTCACTCACTCACACACGCTCACATCACTCCTCACTCACTCAAACCACACACACACCCTCCCTCACTCACTCACTCACTCTCTCTCTCTCGCTCTCTCTCTCTCACACTCACTCACTCCTCACTCACTCACTCACTCACTCTCACACTCTCACTCACTCACTCACTCAACTCACTCACTCACTCACTCACTCACTCTCTCTCTCTCGTCACTCCCATCACTCACTCACTCAATCACTCAACACACACTCACTCACTCACTCACTCACGTCCTTCACTCACTCCCTCACTCTTCTCTCACTCCACTCACTCACCACACACACCCAAGCACCTCACCTCACTCAATCCCTCACACACACCACCCCACACCACACACACACACACACAACACAACACACACTCACTCACTCACACACTCACACGCACACACACACACTCTCACACACACACACACACACCTCACATCATCACTCACTCACACCACACACCACTCTTCACACACACACACCCACACCACCCTCACTCACTCCGTCACTCACATCCTCACTCACAGACACACCACTCTCTCTCACACACACAGCACACACCACACACACACTCACTCACTCACTCCTCCCCCTCCACACTCACTTCACACACTCACACACACTCACCTCATCCACACACACACACACACCACACTCACATCACTCACTCACTAATCACTCACACACCTCACTTCACTCCACACATCACACACTTCTTCTCTCACCTCACACACACACACACACTCACACAAACACACACACACACACTCTCTCACACCACACACACACACACACACACACACACCTCACACTCACTCAATCACTCACACACACACAAAACACCCACACACACACACAACACACACTCACTCATCTCACTCACTCGTCACTCACTCACTCACACACTCACCTCACAGATCACTTCCCTCACTCACTCACTCACACGCACGCACACACAACACACACACACTCACTCACTCTCTCACTCAGTCACTCACTCACTCAATCTCTCTCACTCTCTCACTCACTCACCTCACTCACTCACTCACACACATCACTCACTCACTCAACTCTCACTCACTCACTCACTCCCACACACACACACCATCTCACTCACTCACTCACTCACTCACTCCACACTCACTCACTCACACTCACTCACACACTCACACACACACTCTATTTCTCTCTCTCACACACACACACTCCCACACTCACTCACCGTCCCTCACAATCACTCACATCACTAGTCACACACACACAACACAACCACACTCACTTCAACCAATCTCACAACAACCACACACACACACACACTTTCCCTCCTCACTCACTCACAAACATCACACACACCCCTCTCTCAACACACCTCACTCACTCACACACACACACACACACCACACACAACACAACACTCTCTCTCACACACACACACACTCACTCCTCACACACTCACTCACACACACACACACACATACACACACCCTCTCCTCACACACACCACACACACACACACTCACTCACTCACTCACACCTCACACACACTCACACACACACCCCACTCACTCCATACTCACTCCACACACTCCCGCACATCCTCACACCTACACACCCTCTCTCTCTCACACTCACCCACACACACACACGCACACACTCACTCACTCTTCTCTCACACACACACACACACGCACACACAGAACGTCACTCACTCATCCCACTCCCTCACACTACACACCTCTCTCTCTCACCCACACACTCTCTCTCTCACACTCACACACACACACCCACAAACACACACACACACACACACTCCTCTCACACACACACACACACACACACACACACACAACAACACGTGCACTCACCTCACTTCACACATACACACACTGCTCTCTCTCACCTCCACACACACACACACACACACTCAACTCACACACACACACACACACACTCACACACACCACACACACACACACTCCTCACAAGTCACACTCACTCACACTCACCCACACTCTCTCTCTCACACTCACACACAACACACACACTCTCTCACTCTCCGTCACTCACTCTCCCCTCCACACACACACCACTCACCACTCACTCACTCACTCCACTCCTCATCACACTCACTCACACCACACACACTTCCAGCAAACCTAAATAGGACACATCATGTACTTCGGTTGTCTACCGACTACAAGACATAACCAAACCCCTAACTAGTTTTTGGTAACACTTTACTTAAATCCTTTATGTATAATGCATTATAAAAGTAATTTTAATGCATTATCTGCTTTGTAATGCCATTAAGGGCATCATGAATAATTGTAAACAACAGTATAATGCATTATACTAAAGGCTTAAGTGAAAGTGTTACCAGAATTTGTACTTACTGTATGTATTTAATATTTTAAACTAATATGAATATTTTATGTAGAACAGTTTGTCTGATTGCGTGATCTCCGGATGTCTCCAAAGGGAGTTTTTTTGTCAGATTTAACCTGAAGCTTGAAACTAATAAACACAAAACATCCTGATAAAGCTTCTAGACCCTCGTAGACATTACGGTAGCGCTGAGGGACTAAACTTTTACATCACAGCCTAGATTCATTAGATACTTGATTCCTCCCTAATGGGCTGGCACCTTTTGTTTTTTTGGGTTTTTGTTTTTGTTTCTTATTTGACAACATGTAGTATTTCACACTGGTTTTCTTTTGTTGCCCATTCACCTTCATGTTATACCAGTTTTATTGTAGTATTATTTATATAATAATAGTTTTTATTCATATTTTAGCATCAGCTTTTTATCTCCACTTATTTCATAATTTGATTATTTTTTATTTTTAAGTTTTTAATATATATATACTTATATATATCTGGTTATATATATTCCCTCCAGTTTTAGTCATTGCATTTCAGTCCGTCATTTTAATAACTTTAATACATTATTTATAATTTCCTTTAAGGTTTTTCAATCTACTTTTTATATGTTTGTGTGAGCTTACACCATTTAAAGGGGTCATATGATGCTGTTTTAAAGATCATTATTTTGTGTATTTGGTGTAACAGATTATGTTGGCATGCTTTAATGTTCAAAAAACATTACATTATTTTTCAAATACTGTACATTCTTGTAGGTCCTCTATGCCCCGCCTCTATCAAACACTTCGTTTTCTACAAAGTCCATCCTTCCGACAAAGCGCAATTTGCTCTGATTGGCCAGCTGACCCAGTGCATTGTTTTTGGCCGAACACCGCAAGCACTCGTCTGAAATGTAACGCCCCCTTACCATAATCGCGAGCTTCATCTTTCAAGTAAATCAATACAGTTAATAATGTCGTAGTTTTCCATCAGTTCAAGTACCGAAAGGGCACAAGTCGCTTGACAGACACAAGTGAGATAGCAGTACAACCAAGCATTGGTTTAGACAGCTGACGTTCATGATTTCGACAGACTGTTCACTCTCCTTGATGTGACCCTGTTCCCCTCCCCCGACACTCACACACACACACTCTCACACTCACACTCACACTCACACTCAACACCACACACCACACACACACACCACACTCACACTCCCACTCACCTCCCACCACCCTCTCACTCTCACACGCACACACACACACATTCTCACACACATTCTCACACTCACACTCACACTCACTCAAACACTCACACTCCTCACACTCACACTCACACCACAACACACACACACACACTCACACTCACACTCACACACACAAACACTCACACACACAGACACACTCATTCACTCACTACACACACACACACACACACACCCACTCACACTCACACTCTCTCTCTCTCACACTCACTCTCACACACTCACCTCACTCACACACTCACTCACACTTACTCTCTCACACACACACACACACAAAAAACACACACACACACACACAACCACACAAACCCACTCCACTCACACAATACACTCACACTCACACTCACTCACACTCACCCACACACACACACACTTACCCACTCACTCCTCACTCACACTCAACAACACACACACACACCCCACCTCACCACTCACATCTCACACTCACACACACACACACCACACACACTCACACACACACACGTGTTCTCTGCCTCTGTGCAAAACTAAACTCCGCATTTGAACAGTCAATAGCAATACTTAAACTAATAACAAAACATACTTACAGTCGCTGATTCAGAAGCGCCAGATTGTCATAGCAAAGTCGGAATTGTGTTAGAACGAGCCGTTTTAGGTAGGTGTGGCTGACTCTTAACTTTTATAAAGAATATCTCTTTGGATTTGAGACTTTAGTCTTTGCAACTTTACAGATCTTCTTTATGCACCAAGAGCTTGTAACACTCCAAAGAGAAAGGAAAACTTGAAATCGCATCATATGACTCCTTTAACAAAAAATGTTTTTTAATAGTTTTAGTTTTGTTTGACGCTAACAACACAGGAACAGGACTTTATAACCCAGGCATTAATACATATTATACATTCAATATTATACATGAAACCCAAGGTTAACAAGTGGCTTTAACTCAGGGTTAAATGTGACTCATTAAATACTGTTGCATGAGCTGCACTGTAGAGTAAAGTGAGAAAGGCGTATGCTTTTCATGATGCAAATACTGTCATTTTTCAACTAGAACAGTATTTGCACAGTCGATGTGATGTATTTGCATGCTATCTCTCTTCGTTCTCCATGGTGTCTCTGTCTCTCTGAGCTGTTGGATGTCATAGTTATCTCTTGTATGTGATAGTCTGATCTCTATAAAGAGCTGCGTAGAGTACATGTACACTAATGTTTTTTTAAAAAGAAGTCTCTTCTGCTGAGCAAGGCTGCATTTATTTGATCAAAAATACATAAAAATTGTGAAATACAATTAGAATTTCAAATAGATGTTTTCTATGTGAATATCTGTTGAAGTGTAATTTATTTCTGTGATTTTTCATTCATCCTCATTCCGCCCGAGGATCTTCAGTGTCACATGATCTTCAGAAATCAGTATAATATTCTGCTCGAGAAACATTTCTGATTATCATCAATGTTGAAACATTACATTTTTTTTTGTGGAAATGGTGATACATTTTATTTTTCAGGATTCACAGATGAATAGAAAGTTCAAAAGAACAGCATTTATTTGAAATAGAAATATTTGTAACATTATAAATGTCTTTACTGTCACTTTTGATCAATTTAATGCGTCCTTGATGAATAAAAGTATTAATTTCCTTCACACATAATAACTCTAGAAGTTCAGAGGCCGCAGCAGTTTAATACCTTCTCAGAACGAGCTTTAATTTAACGAGTTTAATGGCTGTTCCCTGAAATTGCGTCATTTCAAGTTTGTAAATTCTGCAGGTCTCTAGTTTGTGAGTCACGACCAAATGTGACGTGTTTGTTTAGCAGCTCAGATGTTTAACCATAAGTTTACCGCCATCAGATGCGTTGATATTATTAGACATGGTTGCTGACGCAGTGTGTGGTTGTGTATTTGTGGTTGAACGGGAATACATAGAGGTACATGGCACACTACAGCAGCCACAACCTTATACCTCATCCAATTACCTGATCAATCGACAATATAGAGAGAAAGACACACAACACACACACACAACACAGAACACAGTGCAGCTGATCAGTTCGCATCACTGATTTATCCATTGATTTGTGCTCGCTGTGTGTTTGTGTACACCAGGACTCATCTACACAACACATGTCACATGTAGTGTGTGTGTGTGTGTGTGTGTGTGTGTGTAGCATAAATGTCTCGCTGATTTGAGATCATCGTAGACACCAAAGCAAAGCCTCTAATTATGAAGACAGTGAAAGCGAGTGTACGAATGTCCCAATCTTTGCATCACATCAAGCAATATCATCTTCCACGACTGACCAATCAGCTGCGCCGAAAGATTTCAGGCGGAATTCTATTGGTGGATTCTGACACACAGATCCAGAGCAACACGGCAACAGGGCAGAAAGAGTGAAGGGCAAAACACGATCACACACACACACTCACGGCACCCATGTCACACACATAAACTTTTCTGAATGTTAAAGCAATGTTCTCTTTCCTTTAAATCAACTTAAAGGTTTAGACAGAAATTAAGATTCTGTCATCATTTATTTGCCCTCATGTTATTACAAAACTGGATTTTCTTCTGAGAAGAATGTTCACGCTGCACTTTAGAATACATATGACTTTTGTGCTGTTGAAACTTTGTAGAAAACCCCTAGCAACCACCCTGACAACCACCTGGCAACCACATTAGAACACTTTAGAAAACACCTTAGCAATACCCTAGCAACCACTCAGAGCACCCTAGCAACTGTATAGCAGGTCCCGGCAACCGCACACAACACCACTCACACTTTCTTCCACAAATGTGTAATCTAGTTTAGCATTATTTTACCGTTAGCATGAAGCATTCAGACGCTGTGGGAGTGAACACACGCATGTTGATGTGTGTTGAGATGGAATCATGTCTGGTTTTCGGTCTCTATCTTCATGTAAAGGTCAGGCGTGAGATCAGTGACCTTCACTCTTGGCACAGACGGAGCTTACAGCAGATTTGAGCCGCTCTGTAGGAAAACAATGTGTGTGTGTGTGTGTGTGTGAGAGAGAGAGAGAGAGAGAGATTGAGTGTGTGTGTGTGTGAGTGTGTGTGTGTGTTTTTTTGTGTGTGTGTGTGTGTGTGTGAGAGAGAGAGAGTGTGTGTGTGTGTGAGTGTGTGTGTCTGTTTTTGTCTGTGTGTAAGTGTGTGTGTGTCTGTTTTTGTCTGTGTGTAAGTGTGTGTGTGTCTGTTTTTGTCTGTGTGTGTGTGTGTTTTTATGTCCTGTTTTTGGTCTGTGTGTAAGTGGGTGGGGGGGTGGGGTGTGTGTCCCTGTTTTTTGTCTGTGTGGTTTTGAGAGAAGGATAGTGTGTGTGTGTGTGTGTCTGTTTTTGTCTGTGTGTGTGTGTGTTCCTTTTTTGTCTGTGTGTGGTGTTGTTAGAGAGAGAGCGAGAGAGAGAGAGTGTGTGTGTGTGTGTGTTTTTTTGTGTGTGTGTGTGTGTGTGTGTGTGTGTTTTGTGTGTGTGTGTGTGTGTTTGTGTGTGTGAGAGAGAGAGAGTGTGGTGTGTGTGTGGTGTTGGGGTTTTGTGTCTGTTTTGCTGTGTTTGTGTGTGAGAGATAGAGAGGAGAGCGAGAGTGAGAGTGTGGTGTGTGTTTGTGTGTGAGAGTGTTGTCTGTTTGTTCTGTGTGTGAGTGTGTTGTTGTGTGTTTGTCTGTTTTTTTGTCTGTGTGTAATGTGTGTGTTGTGTGTTAGAGATAGGATTGTGTGTTGTGTGTGTCGTGTGGGTGGTGTGTGTGAGTGTGCGGTGTGTGTGTGAGGAGTGTGTGTGTGCGCACGTGTTTTTGTGCTTGTCGTGCGTTATGTGTTTGTGTGTTTGGTCGGGGGGGGGGGGGGGTGTGTAAGTGTGTGTGTGTTTGTGTGTGAGAGAGAGAGTGGTGTGTGTGTGTGTGTGTGTGCGTGTGTGTGTGTGTGGGTGAGTGTGTCTGTGTGTGTGTGTGTGAGAGAGAGTGTGCGTGCGTGCGTGTATGTGTGTGTTTTTTGTGACATGAGGACACAAATTTGTATAATGACAAAGGTATAACATAGGTATTACAAGGAGAAGGTGACTTATGAGGACAGTACCTCATGTCCCCATTTTTCAAAACGCTTAAGTCATATAGAGTGAGTTTTTTTTAGAAAGTAAAAATGCACAAAGTTTCCTGTAAGGGGAAGGGTTGGTGTAGGGCAATAGCACATACAGCTTGTACAGTATAAAAACCATTATGCCTATGAAATGTCCCACTATCACAAAAACAAACGTGTGTGTGTCTGTGAGTGTGTGTGTTTTTGTCTGTGTGTGTGTGTGTGTGTGTGTGTCTGTTGTGTGTGTTAGATTATGTCTGTTTTTGTGAGTGTTTGGTGTTTTGTGGGTCGTTTTGTCTCCTGTGTTGTGTGTCTGTGTGTGTGCATAATCCTATCGTGTGACACTATGAAGCGTCTTGGAGGCCTGCGTTTTTGTGTGTGTGTGTTCTTCAGCATATGTGCTAACAGTGAGTCAGGCTGGCATCCATCTGTTGAGTCAATGATGAAGGAAAGCAGTCTCTGTGTGTTTTCTGGTTTAGTTCTCGCTGCTGTGAGTCTGTTGGACTCTAGTGCTGGTGAAGCGCATGTGGTTTCCTGTTTTCTGCACGTAGTGTTTCATCTCCTTATTTCTCGCAGAGACAGTAACGTTTGCTCTTGCTATCGCACACAACTGTATTACTCTGACATTATAAGTGACGTCCGAGTGCTCGTGTGATAGAATCAGTGCAGAAACACACACACGGAGAGTCTGAGCATGCGCTGAAAATCTGATATTCGAAACCACATTTACAACTGGAAATAAACCGAGTGTTTATCGGTTTTTATTGTTGTGTGTGTGTGTATGTTGTGTGGAATAGATAATATATATATATATATATATTAATATATACACACACACTGTATTGCAATTGTAGTAAAAAGTTAACAAGAAATCAATAAAGCACTAGTTTTCACTTGGTCTCAGACGTTTTGATCCCATGTTACATTAAGGGTCAGTTTAGCATCCTGCTTTATAGTGAGGATTATCAGTAAATCCACACACACACACACACACACACAAACACACATCACACACACACACACACAACACACCACACAACACACACACACCACACACACACCACACACACACACACACCCCCCACACTCTCTCTCTCCCCACTCACAGACACACACTCGCACACACACACACACACACACACACACACACACACACACGCACCACACACACAACACACACACACACACACACACCATTCTATTGCCCTTTACCAACCCTACCCCTAAACCTACCCCTCACAGGAGACTTTGTGCTATTTCAGATTTCCAATGCACTCCATCCTGTGTGATTTATAAGCGTTTTGAAAAGTGGGACATGGGGTAATGTCCTGAAAAGTTACCTTCTCCTTGTAATACCTGTCATCCCTTTGTCATTATACAAATTTATGTCCACATTTATCACATTATACACCTCTCTCTCTATCTTATCCCTCTCTCACACACACAATACACACCCACACCACACACACACCACACATCTCGTCTCCTCTCCTCCTTCACACACACACATACCAACGCACCCACAAACACATCACACACACCTCTCTCTCTCTCTCTCTTCACACACACACACACACACACCATCACTCTCCTCTCTCTCTCTCTCTCTCATCTCTCTCACACACCACATACACACACACTCACGTTCCCAAGCTCAGTATGCTCTCTCTCTCTCTCTCTTCTCTCACTCTCACACCACGCACACACCTCTCTTTCTCATCTCTCACACACACACACACACACCACCCACACTCACCTCTCTCTCTCTCTCTCGCTCCACCTCACACACATACCCACCCACACACAAGCACACACACACACCACTCACTCCGTCTCTCTCTCCTCCTCTTCTCTCACTCACACACCCACACAACACACACACTCTCTCTCTCTCTCTCTCTCACACACACACACACACACACACACTCATCACTCACACACTCTCTCTCTCTCTCACACACACACACCATACACACACACACACCCCACACTCTCTCTCACACACACACATACACACACACCCAAACACCTCACTCACGCACTCCCACAACACACACTCTCTCTCTTCATCTCTCTCCCTCACACCACCCAACAATATACACACGCACACACACAACACACTCTCTCTCTCTCACACACACACACACACACACACACACACCTCTCTCTCTCTCTCTTCTCTTCTCTCTCTCTCTCTCTCTCACACACACACACACACACACACTGAATGTTTGAGTTAAAAGCCTTTCTGTCTTGCTAGCGTACAGCATGCGGTCTCTCAGTCCATCAGCCATCAGTTCACACACACACACACTCAAGCATCAAGCATTAATACACACATTAGCGTCAGCTGTGGGAACTGGTGGAAGTGATGTCATGTTTGAACACTCGACGGAAGCTCAGTGAGTTTGAGCAGTTCTTGTTGAGTGAAGATGGACTAGATAATGGATTCTTGCTGATTATAGGTCTATTGTTGCAAATCAGTTTTTTGTCAGACATAAAATATTAAAGATTTTAGGCTAATATTTCAATGTAATGTAAAGATTTCAGCATTTATTGACATTGTTTTATTTTTTTTTTATTACTTAATTATTAGCTTTTCACCTCTTTTCACTGTTTGCAACTCACAAACCCCAGTTTCATGCAGTTTACAATGACAATATGATTTGATTAATTCTCAAGCGAAGTGTTTGTTAATCCTTGTGTCAGTTTTAATATCTACCAACAATCTTGTTAATAGATAAACAATTGCTTTTTCCACATTTGAGTGAATTTTAAGTAAAAACTGCATTCATTTCCGTGGTTTTTTATGAGCTGCATTTCATATCCGGTCAATTAAACTGTATTATTAAAGAAATAGTTCAGCCAAAAATGAAAATTTGCTGTAAATGTTCTCACCCTCAGTTCATCAGAGATCAGGATGAGTTTGTTTCTTCATCAGGTTTGGAGAAATTTAGCATTGCATCTTTTGCTCACCAATGGATCCTGTGCAGTAATGGGTGCCGTCAGAATGAGAGTCCAAGCAGCTGATAAAAACGTCACAATAATCCATAAGTAATCCACACTACTCCAGTCCATCAGTGAACATCTTGAGAAGACAAAAGCTGAGACAAACCCATTAAGATGTTTTTAACTAATATACATAGAGTCCATAATCTATAATAACGCTTCCTCCAGTGAAAAGTGCATCTGCTGTTGTCTCTCACCAAATCAAAACCCGCCCACATATTTGTTTAGAGCTGTTTAAACGCTGCTTGATCTGTGCAGATTTCTCTCCTGATTCACACCAGAACACTTTCTCACTGGAGGAAGAGTTATTGTGGAATATGGACTCGTATTTTAGACATTAAAAGTGTCTTAATGCTGGATTTGTTTCAGCTTTTGTCTTCTCCAGATGTTAGCTGATGGACTGGAGTGCTGTGGATTACTTGTGATGTTTATATCAGCTGTTTAGACTCTTTTTCTGACGGCACCCATTCACTGCAGAGCAGTGATGCAATGCTACATTTCTGTGTAACAAGCCTTTCTGTTTCAGATCATGGCACTTGTGTTGTCGCTCTGCGCATTCGTCCTCTCGTCTCGCTCCAGTGGTGTCTGTGTCCAGCTTTCACTCTCCGTGTGTCTCTGAGAGGAACCATGCTGTCGGGAAGCTGGCGCCGTGGAACCGTCATCTCGTCCGCGAGCGGCCCGGGTGCGTTTAAAGGCGGGTCGAGGTCCAGGCTGAGCAGTACTGTGGTTCTGGAGGCTCAGTATGATTACTCGTACCGCGCCGTCGACGGCCGTCTGGTCTCCATACACGAGGGCGAGCGCTTTCTGCTGCTGAAGAAGACCAATGCTGACTGGTGGCAGGCGCGGAGGATCGGGGTCGGCGCGAAGGTCAAACCCATTTATGTGCCAGCGACGTACGTCATTGAGCTGCCTATCAGCCAATCAGCATCAGAGAGCTTCAAGATGATTCCACGAGGTTCCCTCACACACTGCATGCAAACGCACGGCTCAGGTAGATCTACTGTAGTGTCTTTTAGAAATTCACTACCATTCAAGTTTGGGGTTGGTACTATATCACTGAGGATGCATTTATTTGATCAGAAATACAGTAAAAACAGCGAAATATTATTAGAATGTAAAAGCTGTGAATATCTGTTAAGCTGTGATTTATTTCTGTATTTTCAGCATCATTACTCCAGTCTTCAGTGTCACATGATCTTCAGAAATCAGTATAATATGCTGATCTGCTGCATTTTTTGATTATTATCAATGTTGGAAACATTAATGTTTTTGTGGAAACTGATACATTTTATTTTTCAGGATTCAGAGATGAATAGAAAGTTCAAAAGAACAGCATTTAGTTGAGATAGAAATCTTTTGTAACATTATAGATGTCTTTACTGTCACTTTTGATCAATTAAATTCATCCTTGATGAATAAAAGCATTAATTTCTTTAAAAAAAAACAAAACTTCTATCATCATACTGACCCTCAACTTAAATGGAGTTATCATATATATTAATGCTTCGAGAACATAAATTTTACATGTATACACAAAGTTCATAATCCAAAAATGATCAATTCTTGTCATCGATCAGCAGCTTAAAAGTTTATTCCTATTGACTAGGACTCGCAATTTATTAATATTTTACTTGCCAATATAAAGTTAAAATTATGAACCATTAAAAAGAAAGAAAAAACTTTTTTAACTTCAAAAAATATTCTCTTTATATTATATATAAATCTAAATATAAAATGTAATAAGTATATTTAAATATTTATAAATTATTTAATGCTTTAAAATTAAATATCAGTGTGCAAATATTTACTATATAAATATTATTTAGAATATAAATAAATATAAAATATATTTAAATGTATAAATGTAATTGTAGAAATATAAACACAATTTTTTCCTTAAGCAATGTCATAAATATTGCAATTATTTTAATGTGCTACAGAAATAATAGTATTAGTTGGTAAGTTTGCTTCGTTTCTGTGAATAAGTTAAAACTTTCTCCAAAAAATGCGTCTGAAAGTACAAAAGAACATACATTTGAGCACATAGGGAAATGGCAATCCTATTATTGCTTTTATAAAACGGTTATTCCATATACATAGCAAGGTTTCACCAAATAAAGTGTAATGATATTAATAAAAACATTATTCTTTCACCAAACAATGTAGCTCCTCAGAAACAGTTGTGGTTCCAACAAAGTTAACAAAGGTGTATGTTACTTTGTAGCGTCATTTAGAACAGCTTCGAACGCGGCTCAGCCAATCAGAATCAAGCACCGGAACTCTCCGCTTTATAATAAAAGGTAGAGATCTTCAGAGAGTTTCATTTCTGGATGACCTGTCTCTTTAAGGTCTCTTTCGCCTGTTTTGTCTGTGGTTCCTCTCAGTGCCTGATAAGCAGTTCTGTCGTTCCATGGAGAATCTCAGCTGCAGCAGTGCCTTGATGGACAAACACAGAGTCTCAGCGCGAGGACGTTTCCCAACGTTACCCCTGTTCGGTTCCTCCGCCTCGCCCTCGGGTCACCTCTCGGTTCCCAGCGTCCCGATCGCCCGCAGCCAAAGCTCCAGCAACCTCCCCCAGAACCCATACCAGAACCAGAACCCGAGCCCCAGCAGCCCGACCAAGTCCTACAGCCAGTGGGACGTGAACGCAGCCACACGCAGACACACGCAGGGACACATCCAGGTAACTGACGCTTATAAGCTCTCATTATTACACAAATGAGCTCTTTTCCCTTTCTCTCCCACTGTTGTGTGTTTCTGGCTTCCTCGTGTCTTTAAGCTCAATAATCAGGGATCACAGACACATTCAGGTCACAAGATACTCATTTCTCACCAAATTCATGTAGTAAAGTGTAAATAAAAGAAAGATTACTGGTGTATGTTTTACAAGAAAATACAATTTCCGTCTTTCTATTTCAAAATTCAGAGTGTTTCTTTTTTTATTGTAATTATTGAATTGGTTTTATTTTATTTCAATTATTGAACTGTTTTTTTCAATGCATATTTCTTCATTAAAAAATTATATATATCATTAGATAATAAATATTAGATATATAGTAACCATATCTTTTAAACTATTTTATTTTTTTTATTTAAATAATAAAATCATATTTTCAAAATGTACTATTTAAATTGTTTATAATCAGCATTTATCTGATAATTTTGAAGACAATTACATTTATTCAGTTAGAAAGTATGAACGTTAAATTAGATATAGTATGCAGACTAAAAATATGTTTCAAAATAGGTTTTTATTTAAATCTAAATCATTTTGTGTGTGTGTGTGTGTGTGTGGTGTGTGTGTGAGAGAGAGTGTGTGTGTGTGTGAGAGAGAGAAGGTGTGTGTGTGTGTGTGTGTGTGTGTGTGTGGTTGCGAGAGAGTGTTGTGTGTGTGTGTGTGTGTTAGAGAGAGAGTGTGTGTGTGTGTGGTTTGTGTGGTGTGTGTGTGAGAGAGAGAGAGTGTGTGTTTGTGTGTGTGTTTGTGTGTGTGTTTTTTTGTGTGTGTGTGTGTGTGTGTGTGACGATGAGTGTGTGTGTGTGTGTGTGTGGAGAGTGTGTGTGTGTGTGGTGACAGAGAGAGTGTGTGTTGTGTTGTTGTGTGTGTGAGAGATGAGAGTGTTGTTGTGTGTGTGTGTGTGTGAGAGAGGTGTGGGTTTGTGTGAGAGAGAGCGTGTGTGTGTGTGTGTGTGTGTGTGTTTGTGTGTGTGTGGGTGTGGTGAGAGAGAGAGAGTGTTTGTGTGTGTGTGTGTGTGTGTGTGAGAGAGAGAGTGTGTGTGTGTGTGTGTGTGTGTGTGTGTGTGTGTGTGAGAGAGAGTGTGTGTGTGTGTGTGTGTGTGTGTGAGAGTGTGGTGTTTGTGGGCCCGAGGAGTGTGTGTTGTGAGTGATTGTGTGTGTGTGAGAGAGAGAGTGTGTGTGTGTGTGTGTGTGTGAGAGAGAGTGTGTGTGTGTGTGTGTGTGTGTGTGTGTGTTTTTTTTTTTGTGTGTGTGTGTGTGTGAGAGAGAAGATTGTTGTGTTGTGGTGTGTTGTGTGAGAAGAGAGTGTTCGTGTGTGTGTTGGGAGAGAGAGAGTGTGTGTGTGTGTGTGTGAGAGTGTGTGTGTGTGTGTGACAGAGAGAGTGTGTGTGTGTGTGTGTGGTGTGTGTGTAGACAGAGTGTGTTGTGTGAGAGGGAGCGAGAGAGAGTGTGTGTGTGTGTCTGTGTGTGTGTGTGTCATGCATTAGTTTAACTCTATTGATTCTCAGTGTTTAATTTCTGCATTTTAGAGTAATAAAGCACGGTGCGACGTGCTCTCAAACGCTCAGATACACACTCAGTGGAAAAAGTTCAAGGCTTCGTTTCAACCGTTTCTCCTGCAGCATGGAGCAACGTTTGAGCTTCAAACGAACCGACTGGCTTTCATCTGCCTGTATAGTCTGTAACAGTCCTGAATAGTCATATAGATCAAGCTCCAGGAGTCAAACGTGGCTGATGTCAGAGAGAGAGACAACTGCTGTTTGTCTGTGGCATGACGTTCGTCCCGCTCTCGCCGCGTGGCCATATGGCTTCACAGAGATGAGTTATATAATCCAGATCTACAGCGTTCTCACCTCAGAAAACATCCCTCTGTTTACGCAGCATCTCCATGAGATTCACAGCACGTAAACGCACCCTAATCCAGCAGTCAGAGCTTTTAAGTGCACTCAGCAAACCTTTTACATTCAGCTGTTTTATTGTTCAGTGGCTTCTACTGCTTTTTATTCCTTCTCTCTCTCTCTGTATTGTTCATATTGTCATGTCTGACTGTGTTTTAGGCCACTTCCTCTTGACAGTTGTGGCTTCAAGCTGTTTTCTTACTTAGTGCATGTACGTCTGTAACCGCACTGACACACAAAGCTCACTTTTAGTCCCAAAATGCACTCTTAAGTTCACCTTTAAACCTGGATTATCTTGCATACGCACTAATTAGTCTCACATACACAAATTAGACACACACTAAGAGGATTGCATCAGAAAGCACGATTGCATGAACCAAAAAGAAATGCAGTAATTGCTGTTTAAACAGGTTTTAAATCCCGTGATTAGCTCAGTGCGTGTTGCCGAAACAGAACAATGTTTTGAAAGCAAAATTACATCAGCGTTGTGGTTGAACTCTCGCTCTGAGATTGATTTCATGCATCGTTGTGTTGTTATTGTTAGCTAAAACTATTAAAAATTGTTTGTCAATAATCGAAGCTGAAATAAAATAAAATATTAGATGAGAAATGAAGTCATTCAAAACTGAAAAAATAAGTTGAAGTGCTAAAATAAGAGCACTGAAATAAGAAAAACTAAAACTATTCTAAATCATTTTTGATAATAAAGCTGAAATAAAATATGAAAATGAAAATAGAAATTTGAAAAATGAAACTAAAACTATTGAAAATAAAAACAAACACTGAAATAAAATAAAATATAAAGTGGAAGTACAAAAATGACTAAAATTGAAACAAGCTGTTAAAACTGCGTGAACAACTTACAATTAGAAATTAGAAAACTGAACATTGTTAAAGTACTAAAATAACTGAAATAAGAAAAACTAAAACTATTAACAAGGATTTTAGTAATTTAAATAAAACTGAAATTCAAATATATTACATGAAAAACTTATGAAATAACTGAAATTGTACTAAATAATACTAAATGCTATAATTACAAACTTTAACTGAAATCAATTAAAACTATATAGAAATGTTAAAAATTTTTGCACATAAAATTACTAAAATTAAAATGGAAACAGAAAATATAAAAATAAAGTCCAATTCAAAAATAAAAGTATTAAAATATTAATAAATGTTATAATAAAATGTGTTGCATTCGCAGTAAAATATGCACCATATTTCTGTCTAATCCCTCAAATGTTTCTCTCCTCAGAGCTCATCATCCGCCTACATTTCCCAGAGTTCCCTGTCAGAGCAGGGGAAGCGGTGGGCGGAGCCTCCCAAGCCGTTGCCGGGTCAACGACCCCTGCAGACGCTGCAGCTGTGGGAGCAGTACCGCGACCCCGGCACCGGACGCTGTTACTACATCAACAGCGTGACCGAGGAGCGCTCGTGGAAGCCTCCGCGCAGAGCAAACCAAAACAAGGTGAGCAGCCAATCAGATTCCAGAACCAACGACCGTGGACCAATCATGTGTCAGGCCAGACTGTGTGATGAAGCCTGTTAGAATGCAGTTATATGAGCCTAAAATTCAAGATATGAGGAAAAAATCACCCTCTTATATTTATATCATATGATAGAGTTTATCAATATCACACCAGCAAGAGTGCTGTTTTTACCCAATATCTGCATGATTGCAAATGTGATATTAAATTTATACACAGTTCAATAAACAAGAAGTTATTTTATGTTTTTGCCAAAATGTTGTCTGTTTTTGCTCAATTTCGCAAACAAAAATATTTCCAATCAAAGCTACAGCAGAACTGAATGAGTCGTTTTGAGCTAGTTAAGAGAGTCAGAGATTCAGTGACTCATTCATACAGAGTCATTTTCTTTATATCTGAATTAATTAGCAGTTTGAACGAATCGAGTGAGTCAATGATTCAGTTTAGGACTCATCATACCGAGTCATTTACTTATATCTAAATGAATTAGCCATTTTGAACGAATTGTTTGAATGAATGATTCAGTGACTCATTCATACAGAGTCACTTTCTTATATCTGAATTAATTAGCAGTTTGAAAGGCATCGAGTGCGTCAATGATGCAGTGACGCATTCATGCAGAGTCACTTCTCTCTCTGAATTAATTAGGTTGAAAAGAAGGAAGTGTGTGAGTCACTGCTTCAGTGCTCATCATGCAGAGTAAACTTTCTTATATCTGAACTTAATTAATCCGGTTGAACGAATCGAGTGAGTCATTGATCAATGATCAGTTCATACAGAGACGGTCCTTCTAGATCTGAAATTAATTAGCCGTTTGAACGCAATAGAGTGAGGCATGATTCAGTGACTCATTCATGCAGGAGTCTTTCTATATCTGAATTACTAGCAGTTTGAACGTACGAATCATGTAAGTCAATGATTCAATGACTCATTCATACAGAGTCACTTTCTTTATATCTGAATTAATTAGCCGTTTGAACGACACAGAGGTGAGTCACATGATCAGTGACTCATTTCATCAGAGGGTCATTCTTATATCCTGAATTATAGCCGTTTGAATCGAAATCGAGGGAGTCAATGATTCAGTGATCTCATTCATACAGAGTCACTTTTTTTATCTGGAATTAAGTAGCAGTTTGAAAGAATTCGAGGGGTCAATGATCAGTGACTCATTCATTGCAGGAGTCTTTCTTATATATGAAATTAATTAGCCGTTTGAATCCGAAGCGAGGTGATAATGATTCAATGACTCATTCATACGAGGTCAATTTCTTTTATTTTTTTTTTTTTCATTAATTAGCCGTTTTGAACAACGACGTGAGTCAATGATTCAGTGACTCATTCATACAGAGTCACTTTCTTTATATCTGAATTAATTAGCAGTTTGAACGAATCGAGTGAGTCAATGATTCAGTGACTCATTCATAAAGACAGTCACTTGCTTCATTCCTGAATGACTTAGCCGTTTGACCGAAAAGGGAGTCAAGGATTCAAGGACTCCCTCATTTAAGGACAGTGATGGATTAATCTTTAGTTTCATATTTACAGTATAATTATTTCATATTTCAGTATTCATTAAAAAAAACATTAATACCCATGTGTTATCACTATTTATGCAATGCTGAATTAAAATATTTATTTCTAAATCTACTTTTTGTAATGTCATTTCAATGCTTTTCTCACACAATGATGACTTTAAATTATGTTTTGGGGTAATTTCTCAGCCCAAATTGATGTGCGATTAATTTGCGATGAATTTGATTAATTAACCTGCAAATAATGCAATTAATGAGATAAAACATTTTATTTGCTTGAGGCCCTATAAATTCTGACCAGAACTCAGGAAGCAGCTCAATGCACAGGGCAGGTGAGTGAGTCGTGTGTGTGTGTGTGTGTGTGGGGGGTATTGTGTGTGAGTGTGTCGTGAGTGTGTGAGTTGGAGTGTGTGGGGTGTGGTGTGTGTGTGTGTGTGGGTGGTGGTGTGTGTGTGTGTGGTGTGTGTGTGTGTGTGTGTGTGTGTGTGTGTGTGAGCGTGTGAGTGTGTGTGTGTGTGTGTGTGTGTGTGTGTGTGTGTGAGTGTGTGTGTTTGAGAGTGAGTGTGTGTGTGTGTGTGTGGGTGTGAGTGTGTTGTGGTGTGTGGCGTGCTGTGTGTGTGTGTGTGTGTGGTGAGTGTGTGTGTGTGTGTGGTGTGTGTGGTGTGTGTGAGTGTGTGTATGGGGTGTGTGGTGTGTGTGTGTGTTGTGTGTGTGTTTTGTGTGTGTGTTTGTGTGTGTGTGGGTGTGTGTGAGTGTGTGTGTGTGTGAGTTGTGTGTGCAGTGTGTTGAGTGTTGTGAGGTTTGTGGTGGGATGGGTGTGTTTGAGAGTGAGTGCGTGCTTGTGTGTGTGTGTGTGAGCGTGTGTGTGAGTGTGTGGGTGCGGTGTGTGTGTGTGGTGTGGCGTGTTTGAGAGGGTGTGTGTGTTGGTGTGTGTGTGTGAGTGAGTGTGTGGGGTGAGTGTGTGTGTGTGAGGGTGTGTGTGTGTGTTGTGTGTGTGGTGTGACGAGAGTGAGTGTTGTGGTGGTGTGGGTGTGAGTGAGTGTGTTGTGGGGTTGTGTGAGAGTTGCGTGTGAGTGTGTCGTGCGTGTGTTGTTTGTGTGTGTGTGTGTGTGGTGTGGGGTGTGTGTGTGGTGTGTGTGTGTGAGGGTGTGTGTGTGAGTTGTGTGGTGTGTGTGTGGGGGTAGAGAGAAGTGAGTGGGCGTGTGGGTGTGAGTGGCTTTGTGTGTGTGTGTGTGAGTGAGTGTGTGTGTTTGTGTGTGTGTGTGTGCGGGTGTGTGGGTGTGTGTGTGTGTGTGATGTGACTGATTGTGTGTGTGTGTGGGTGTCGGTGTGTGTGTGTGTGTGTGTGTGTGCTTTTGTGTGTGTGTGTGTGTGTGTTTCCGTTGCGAGGTGCGTGCGTGTTGTGTGTGGTGTTTGAGTGTGTGTGTGGAGTGTGGTGAGTGTGAGTGTGTGGTGGTGGGTGGCGTGTGAGTGCGGTGAGTGCTGTGGTGTGCGTGCGACCGCTGCGGTGCGTGAGTTTGTGTGGTGTGTGTGTGTGTTGTGTGTGAGTGAGTGAGCGTGTGTTTGAGTGAGCGTGTGTTTGAGTGAGTGAGTGTGTGTGTGTGTGTGTGGTGTGTGTGTGTGTGTATGTATGTGGGTGTGTGTGTGTGTGAGTGAGGGAGAGTGTGTGTGTGTGTGTGTGTGTGTTTTTTTTGGTGTGTGTGTGTGTGTGTGGGTGTGGTATGTTGTGTGTTGTTGTGGTGTGTGTGTGTGTGTGTATGTTGTGTGTGAGTGTGTGTGTGTGTGTGTGTGTTTTTTGTTTGTGTGTGTGTGTGTGTTTTGTGTGTTTTGTGTGTGTGTGTGTGGTGTGTGTATGTGTGATCTCGGTGTGTGTGTGTGTGTGATCTCGGTGTGTGTGTGTGTGTGTGTGTGCGTGGGTGAGTGAGTGTGTGTGTTTGTGTGTGTGTGTCTGGTATGTGTGTGTGTGTGTGTGTGGTATGTATGTGTGTGTGAGTGAGTGAGTGAGAGAATGCGTGCGTGTGTGTGTGAGAGAGTGAGAGTGTGTGTGCGTGTGTGAGTGTGTGTGTGTGTGTGTGTGTGTTAGTATGTGTGTGTGCGGAGGAGTGTCGTGTGCTGTGGTATCTATGGTGTGTGAGTGAGGAGTGAGTGGGGTGTGTGTGTTATGTATGTGTGTGTGAGTGAGTGAAGTGTGTTGTGTGTGTGTGTGTGTGTGTGAGGTTAGTGCGTGAGTATGTGATTATCTGCACAAAGAGCATTAGAGAGACCACTGGCAACTACAGGCGCAAAACAGAGTTGTTGGGCGCGTGGCGGGAGAATTGCTCATGTCAGGGATTAGTAGACACGCTAAAATGAAAAAAAAGGATTACACTCTGGGGACACGCATTTTCTTATTATTTAAATTCTCTACCACCCGATTTTTGATGTGTGATCTACTGGTGATTGTCTGTCTGACACAGCAGCACCATGTTACTATTATGAAATTAAAGTATGAAAATCAGTTTTCATGAATGAAATAAAAGCTAAAAAAAAATTATAATAAAATATGAAATCAATGGAATGATAAATGTGAACTTGGAACTAACTTGATATAAATTAAGATTACAGTGTCAGTACTCAAAAGGACAATTAAATTGACATAAATCACATGAAAAAAGCGATTAATACAAAAATTACACAAAAATAAAATAGTAAGAATATAGATTGACAATTAAATATTATTAAAAATGTAAAATGACCTCACTTTTATGAAAATTCTGAAAATGATCTAACTTATTATGTGTTCGCTATCATTTTGTGTTTGGGTACTCTGCCTGTTGCTCTTGGCTTTGGATTTAAAAGACTTCTGTGGAAATGCGCTCTCGCCCTGCGCTCTTCCTGACAGCCCGTGCCAAACCCTACAGTGATGAGACCATTAAGCGGAACGTTACATTTAAGTGTGAAGTAAAATGACTAAAATTACACCTGAAAAAATATTAAATAATGATAGTAATAATACATTTTTTTTTTAATATGAAATTTAATGGAATTTTGTAGGTATTTAGTAAATTTAACTTTTAAGGTAAAAAATGAAAATTTTAAATAAAAGTGAATTCAACTATTGATAAAATTTTTTTAGAATATATGTAACCATACACATAATTAGAATACTAAAAATAAAGAAAACTCTCACCTATTTAATATTTTTTAACTTCATTAATAGATCGGGTTTTTCTAAACAAGGCAATTTAAATAAATGTATAACAATTTGATAATTGGAAAAATTGAACAATAAAAAGGGCATTAAAAATATTTATAACTATTTTACTAATTACACTGTTAATAATTACAATTAAAATTAAACAGGTTTAATATTTTAATTAAATGAAAAAAATCTATTTAATAAGTAAGGGAAAATGAAAAATTGAAAATAAAAGTGATTTAAACAATATTTTAGAAATACCAGAACACAAAAATAACACTGCAGCAGACAGAAGCAGAAACACTATTTCTTTTGTGTCCTGAAAGATTTAATTTTATAGTTTTATTCTCTGACCGTACAGTTGCTCCTGTTTTCTGCGCAGAGAGATTTGATTGATCATTAGTCATTGATTAGTGATGGTGTTCATGTCAAATGGCTAGTTTATAACTATGTTTCCTCGTAGTGAATTTCCAGCTCTGTTTATGCAGCAAGCAAACTCACTGTAGATTTCAGCTTCAGTGTGAACGGCTAAACCGAAGTCAATCCGCTTCTCGAACTTGCCTGCAACCGTAATGACAAACCAGATGAAGATAGTGAATATCAAGACTTGCTACTGCGTCCTGAAGGATTTAATGGCATATGTTGCATTTATATGTAGTATATCTGCATTCTAGAGCTTTTGGAGCAAGTCTGGTTCGTAATCGAAGCGTGTGCAAACAGAAGCGCGTTTGATCAGGACTGTGTGAATGAAGCCACAGATAAAGAAGAGCTTCCTTCATGCACGTGTGAATTTGACTTTCACACCCTTCTCGTCTCAACTTCCTTATCGACACAAACGGTTTGAGAGAGAAACAGAGCGATGTTGGCGTCTTCCTCTTGTGAAGAGGAAGTTGAGTTTGCAGTGAGCTGAGCTGGATCTGACTCTGACAGACAGATGAGCCTTTATGAAGACGCTGGATTAAACACGGCTCTCGCTGGATTACGGGAGATCTGCGGCTCCGTAAATCAGGCTGATGCTTTTCATCTTCAAAGAGGATCTGACAGAACTGATATTCACACAGATATGCATTGTCATATTTAATGCGTCCTCATTAGGAACAAAAGCGTTTATTACTCAGATTGTTTTGAAGTGAGTATCAGTGTGTTTTGAACTGATGTGGCGATACGGAGAGCTTTGGTAAACCGTTTTGCGTCCCACTTATGGTCTAGTTTCCAGCTTTTCTGCTGATCTCAAACGGCTGGTTTCAGTCTGACGGTTTCTTCCACTGACTGTCGTATGTGAACTTTCTCAAATCAACCGATTCACCTTCTCTTTCAGCTCTCGCCTGACCTCACCTACATTCCCCATGATGCCAACGGCTGGCAGCTGAGCCAGGTGAGATCACGATCTATCTATCTATCTGTCTGTCTGTCTAGATACTCTTTCTATCTCTTTGTATCTATCTATCTATCTATCTATCTATTATCGTCGTCTGTCATCTATCTAGCTATCTATATATTATCTGTCGGTAGTCGTATGTCGTCTGTCGGTCATCTACGAATCTATCTATCTGTCTGTCTGTCGTAATTACTACTATTATTATCTATCGGTCGGTTTCTGCATAACTCTATCTATCTATCTATCTATCTGTCTGTCTGTCTGTCTGTCTGTCTGTCATCTATCAATCTATCTATCTGTCTGTCTATCTATTAGCGATCTCTCTATCTATCTATCGTCTGTCTGTCGTCATCTAGTATCTGCTATCTATCTATCTATATCTGTATGTGTCTGTCTGTCTGTGCATTATATGTTGTCGTCTGTCTGTCTGTCTGTCTGTCATATATCTATATCTATCTGTCTGTCTATCTATCGATCTATCTATCTATCTGTCTGTCTGAATATCTATATATCTATGTCTGAATATCTATCTATCTGTCTGTCTGTCTATCTATCATCTATCTGTCTGTCTGTCTGTCTGTCTGTCTGTCATCTATCTATCTATATATCTATCTATCTATCTGTCTGTCTTTTTGTCTGTCTGTCTGTCTGTCTGTCATTATCACTCTATCTATCCTATTGTCTGTCTATCTTTAGTCATCTATCTGTCTGTCTGTTGTCATCTCTATCTGTCTACTATATATCTATCTATTGTCTGTCTGACTGCATCTATCTGTCTGTCTGTCTGTCATCTATCATCTATCTATCGGTTCTGTCTATCTATCTATCTTCTATATATTATCTGTCTGTCAGTATCTATCTATTGTCTGTCGACCTATCCATCGGTCTGTCTGTCTGTCTATCTATCTATATGCCTGTCTGTCTGTTATATTTATTATCTATCTATCTATCTGTCTGTCTGTTCTGGTCTGGTTGGTCTCTATCAATCTATCTATCTATCTGTCTGTCTATTATCTATCTTCTATCGTATGTCTGTCTGTCATTATTCTATCTGTCTATATATTATTTTATATTCTGTCTGTCTGTTGCATTATTGTTGGCTGTCTGTCATCTATCAATCTATCTATCTGTCGGTATATATATCTATCAGCTATCTACTATCTGTCTGTCGTTCATCTATTATTGTCTGTCTATTATCTATCTGGTATCTATCTATCTTCTATATCTATCATCGATCTATATATCTGTTGTCTGTCTGGCATCATCTGTCTGTCTGTCTGTCATCCTCTCTGTCTGTCTGTCTGTCATCTATCTATCTTCTGTCTGTCTGTATTATCTATCTATCTATCTATCTATCTATCTAATCTTTGTATCTGTATCTATCATCTATCTATCTATCTATCTATCTGTCTGCTGGTCTGTCGTCTGTCTGTCTGTCTGTCTGTCGTCTGTTATTATCATTCTATCTATCTGTCTGTCTATCTATATATCTATCTGTCTATCTATATATCTACCTGTCTATCTATCTATCTACCTGTCTATCTATCTATCTGTCTGTCATCTATCTATCTATCTATCTATCGATCTATCTATCTATCTATCTATCTATCTATCTGTCTGTTTGTCTGTCTGTCTGTCTGTCCTGATCTATCTGTATGTCTGTCTGTCTATCTATCTGTATGTCTATCTATCTATCTATCTATCTATCTATCCATCTATCTATCTATCTATCATCTATCTTTCTTTCTGTCTGTCTGTCTGTCTGTATGTCTTTCTGTCTGTCTGTCTATCTGCCTGTCTGTCTCTATGTATCTATCTGTATCTATCTATCTATCTGTTGTCTGTCTATCTATCTATCTATCCATACACATGTCTGTCTGTCTGTCTGTCTGTCTAACTGTCTCTGTCTGTCTGACTGTCTGTCTGTCATCTATCTATCATATATCTATCTATCTTCTATTCTATCTGTTGTCTGGTATTATCTATATATCGATCTATCTATCTATCTATCTATCTATCTATCTATCTATCTATCTATCTATATGTTGGCTGTCATTTCTAATTTTATCTATCTGTCTATCTATCTATCAACTGTAATCTATATATCTATCTATCTATCTATCTACTATCTATCTATCTACTATCTATCTACTATCTATCTATCTACTATCTATCTACTATCTATCTATCGTCTCTCTGTCCGTCCGGCCGTCCGTTCTATCTATCTATCTGTCTATCTCTCTGTCTGTCTGTGTCTGTCTGTCCCTCTATATCTTTCTTTTGTTTCTTTCTTGTTCTCTAGGTCTTTTTTCTTTCTTTTTCTCTCTTTTTATTTTATTGTATTTTATGTAGTTATTACGATTTCTTTTTGTAAATCCATGTTCCAGTTTCATGTGATTCTGCCATTTTCCTGATAAATACGTTTTTTTTGTTAATAATGTATTTAATGGTATATTTATTAAAACAAAGTAATTATTTTAAAAATTTAGTGTTTTTAAGCATTGGTACATTTATTCCAAAATGCTATCATGGCTTTCTGGCTTTTCTTTTTTTGCACTTCTTCAGTAACATCCATGAATTTTATTTATTATTTTTAATTACATTTTAATTCAGACCATCAGTCATCAAAGTTCATGATGCTCACAGACCTTTCATTTCACTAAAAACCGCCTCGCTCTCAGATTGTTCAGGTCATTTAAAGTTTGATTGGATTTAACAGAAATGCATTGCTTCTATCTTTTCATTAGCTTGTATTTGTGCTCTTGTGTGCGTGTGATCCTGGTCTAATCTGCAGCATATGGAGGAATCACAGTCACGCGCATCACTGGGGTTTCAGTCCATTAAGCTGCTTTTGACCGCTGTAACTGAGTCTGCTAATTGAGTTGAGTGGTTGGAGGATAAACAAATTAAACCTTTATGAACATTACTGAAATGAAGTGAGGCGGATGTAATGCGACTGGACTGAATCTAATGTAATTGGATTGAATTGAGTGAAGCTAACCTGATATTGTCCCGCGGCAGAGCATGCAGCACGTGGCGTTGTCTGAAGCCCTTAGCTCCGCCTCCTGTGTGTTAGGCGACGCCCATCACAGGAACTCCGCCTTAGCAGGGGGCGTGGCACACGTGAGCCACTCCTACTCCATGTTCCTGCCCTCACAGAGAGAGTCTGCAAATGGCAAGGTGAGAGGAACTGCATTTCAGGGCTTTTACACTCATGCTCAAACCTTTATTCCCATTCGTCTCAATAGCAACTGCTCACCTGCTGAAGTATAAGACCTGCGTGCCATCTTTGCTTGAGTCAGTCACCTGAGCTGTAAATGCCATGTGACTAATTACTCGGGAGCTGCAAGTCCTGATTGGCTGGAAGGCAGCAGAAATTAAATTAAATTAAATTAAATTAAAATTAAATTAAAAATTAAATAAAAATTAAATTAAATTAAATAAAAAAATAAATAAAAAATAAAAATAAAAAAAAAAAAAAAAGAACAGAAAAGAAAATGAAATAAAATTAAATTAATTAAATTAATAAAAATAAAAAACATGCAATAAATGAAATAATAACAATAAAAATAAAATTAAAAATAACAAAAACTAAAATTGAAATACATTCTACATACATAATAAAATAAATAAGAAATTATTCCAAAATAAAACTATAAGAATGTGGTTAAAACAATCCAATTTAAAATGTAATTGTTTATGTAATATTTTAAATAAATAAATAATTTTTACATTTATTATAAAATATTAACTGTAAAAAATGTGGTAAAAAGGCGTTTCATATGGTGTTATCTGTAGGGTGTGCTGTTCTTCTTAATAGCGTATTGCTATTAACTTAAATGAATTGAGATAATTTAATGTAAATAAATACTTATAAATATAATGTATTTATAAATAAACAAATAAGTAAGTAAATTGTTACATTTATCGCAAAATAGTAACTATAAGAATGTGGAATTAATTTTTATATTTATCTTTTTAATAGCCAATTTTACTCAGAACCTATTAAGGTTATCAGGTGTCTGTGGTCACAGAAAATAGTTATTGAAATAAAAAATACTAAATTAATAAATAAAACATTCTAATTAAATCAGTCCTTTCACCGTTTTAAGAGTCTCCAGTAAATAATTAGTGACTTCTGAAACATCTGCTGTAATATAATGAAATATTTGTGCATGCAAAAAATGTGATTTCATCAGAAAACACGTCTACTTTGCAGTCAGGTGACGCAGTTACAACATCTTCCAGCTAACCAGCTAAACTTTGACCCAAAGCAAACACGTTATTCAAACTAAACAGAGGAAGATACAGTAGTATTTTTAATTATTGTTTACTTTTGATCCATTTGTTTCATTGCATTTTGGCGTTTAAAGGAACGGCCAGCACAACATAAAGGTTGTAATGGTAACAGAGGATGAGGAAAGGGTCATGAGAAACTAAACTATGATGAATATTATAACATATCAGACTTAATTTTACACAATATAACTGCAGATTATGACGTCTTGATCATATTTCTACATTTCTTCTCCTCTCTACAGTCAGATTGGCTGGTGGCAGAACCTCCTTCATCTGAGAGCACACCAGACAGTGAAGGAGTCACACCGGTGAGAAGAATACTCACACACACACAACACTCACACAACACACACACAACACCCACACCCACACACACACACACACAACCCCAACCCACACCCCACCAAGCCCCACACCCCACACGCCATCGCACACTCGCACACACCACACACACACACCACTCACAACACACACACGGCACACCGCCACTCACACCACACACACACCCCACACTCACACAACGACACACACACGCACACTACCACACCACACACACACACACACACACCCACTCAACACACACCCAGCACTCACTCACACACTCACACACACAACACACACACAACACACACACACAAAAAACACACACACACACACACACACCCACACACACACCCACACACACACACACACACGCACACTCACACACACACACACACACACACACACACACACACACACACACACACACACACCACACACACACACAAAAACACAAACAAACACACACACACACACACACACTCACACCTCACACACACACACACACCACACACACACACAAACACACAACCAAACACACACACACACACACACAAACACCCTCCGACACATCCGACACACATGGTGCCCTCACACACAACACACTCAGACACACACTCCACACCACGAACACACACACGCACTCACACGCGCAAACACACACACACGAACTAAACCACACTAGACACACACTCACACATGGCACTCACACACGCACACACACACACACACACACACACACTCAGGCCACACACTAACACAAACACACACACACGAGCCGGTTGGGTCATGACAGGAAAGGAAAGGCTGGTCTGCTCAACAAAAACCAAGAATCGCGGGGAAGGGAGGCAGGAAAAATGAGGTGAGCTTATCTACTCTCACACACACAACACAAAACACCACACACACCTTGACTCCCTTCAGATGGATCGAGATTACTGGCAGAATTTGGCTTGTGCTGCAAAAAAACTGCCTCTTAATCAGCATCCTTCAAACAAGATCGAAGATTCTTGAGAAACAAAATTGCCCAAGATATTAAAGTGTTTTTTCTACCAGATTGGCAAATAATTTTTCTTCTTGTTTTAAGCATAAAAAGTATAGTGAGGTTTAGGCTGGTTAATGTTAACCGGTCAGATATGTGGAGTGTATTTTTTGATTTACTAATATTTCTGAGCCATTTAGGCATCAAAAAAATTAAAAAAAATTATATATACTGTATATATATATATAATATAATATATATATATATAAGTATATCTATATATATATAAGTATTAACAATAAGAATGTATGGGTAATAATGTTCAGATTTTGTATATATTCTACATAAATATTTAATAAATAAATACAATTTTTGAGACATTTACAGTAGGAAGCAATGAAGACAATTAATAGGAAGTGTTGACCTTTTGACCTCTGGTTCGTGCTCCTAAATGGAGCCTCTCTGTACTATTTGCTCAAGTTCTCAACTAACCTGGAGCAAGAGTGACGTCTTCGGTGTTATTTTCAGGAAAAACTGGAACCCGTCATGGGTGGTGCTGGTGGGAAACAGTCTCGTCTTCTTCAAAGACCCCAAAAGCCAGAATCCTGACAGCTGGGTGAGACTAACAGGGAATATCATGGAGTCAGTTCAAAACCTAATGCTTTAAAAATGAAATATTTGTGAATATGTTTACATGCAGAAACCGGGTAACAGCTGTCCAGAGAGCAGCGTGGATCTGAGAGGAGCTCAGCTTCAGTGGGCCAACGATCTGTCCAGCAGAAAAAACGTCTTCAAGGTGAGAAAGAGACAGAAAGTCAGATCTCTGAGACTGAAATGAGACGTACACTAAAGGAGAATGTCTCAAACTGTGCTCAGATTTGTCAAATATGCAATCAAATATCATTTTATTTTATTTCCCGAAAGGAGCATCTGTGACAAAGTAAACGTAAAAATAATTTGTGTGTGTGTCTTACTGTGTGAGCCGTTAACAGAGTAACATTTAGTATTTAGTTCCTCAGTAACTTCCTCTGTTATAAGATTAAATTGTGATAAAATGCTGAATGGAACAACACTTCATGTGTGTGTGTCTGTGTGTGTGTGTGTGTTTATGGCTGTGTGTAGCTGAGGACGGTTACGGGAAATGAGTTCTTGCTGCAGTCCGAGACAGAATCGCTCATCAGAGAATGGTACAGAACCATCCAGAACGTCATCGACAGGCTGGTGAGGCTGAAACACACACACACACACACACACAGACACAAACACACTCACACATGTCTGGCTTGCTATCCTTGTGGGGACTCTCCATAGGCGTAATGGTGTTTATACTGTACAGACTGTATATTCTATTGCCCTACACCAACCCTACCCCTAAACCTACCCCTCACAGGAGACTTTCTGCATTTTTAGATTTTCAAAAAACGTAATTCTGAGTGATTTATAAGCTTGTTTACCCGTGGGGACCTCAATTTAGGTCCCCACCGTGACATGAGTCCCCATGAGTCTGTGTGTATTCAGGTTTAAGTCCCTACCAGAATAGAAAAACAGGTACACACACACACTCAACTCCACTCCACACACACTCACACTCACAGACCACACACACACACACCAACACACACCAACACACCACCACACGACAGACAGTCACACACACACACATCACACCCACACACACACACACACACAGACTCCCACTCCCACTCACAGACTCACTCACACTCACTCACAGACACTCACACACACACACTCACACTCACTCATTCACACTCACTCACACTCACTCACACTGACACTCACACTCACACACACACACACACAACACACACACACACTCTCTCTCTCTCCTCTCTCTCTCACACACACACACACACTCTCTCTCTCTCACACACCACACACACACCACACACAAACACACAAACACACACAGACACACACACATACCCACAGACACCACACAGTCAAACACACACACACACACACACACACACACACACACACACACCGACACTCACACACACACACACACACAACACACTCAACAAGACACACACACACACACCCCACACCACACACACACACACACACACTCAGACACACTCACACACACACAATCACACACACACAAACAAACACACACAAAAACACACACACAAACAAACACACAAACACACACACACACACTACACACACACACACAGACACTCACAGACACACACTCACCACTCACACACACCACACACACACACACCCACACACACACACAACACACACACTCACACACACTCCACCACTCACACACTCACCACACACCAGTCACACACACACACACACACACACACACACACACCCCACACGCACACACACACACACACAAAAACACACACACACACCCACACCCACACACAACACACACACTCCAGACACACTCCCACACTCACACACACACTCAGACACTCACACTCACACACACACACACACACACACACACGTCGACACACTCACAACACTCACACACACACACTCACAGTCACACACACAGACACTCACACCACACACGACACACACACACACTCCAACCTCACACTCCACACACACACACACACACACACACACAACACACACACACACACACATACACACAAATTCACTCACTCACTCACTCACAGACACTCACACTCACACACACACACAACACACCCACCTCTCACCCCACACACACACACACACACACTCTCACCACTCACACACACAAACACACACACGCACAAACACGCACACAGCCAACTCAGACACACCTCACACAGTCAACAGTCACACAGCACACACTCATTCACACTCACTCACTCACACTTACTCACTCACTCACACTCACACACTCCCACACACACACACAGTTCCACACATATATAATATATATATATATCTATACTGTAAATACCACTACAGTCAAAATTTTGGGATCAGAACGATTTTTTTAATGTGGTTTTACTGGAGTTTCTTCTGCTCGTCAAGGCTGCATTTATTTGATCAAAAATTAATGAAAAAATGTAATATTGTGAAATATTATTATGATGTAAAATAACGTTTTTCTATTTTAATATACACTAAACTGTAATGTATTTCTGTGATGCAAAGCTGAGTTTTCAGCATCATTCCTCCAGTCCTTCAGTTCACATGATCTTCGAAATCATTCAACTGATGCTGATTTGCTGCTCAGAAACATTGTCGCTTAAATTATTCTCAATGGTTGAAAACATTCCATATTTGTGTGAAACTGTGATACCAATGTATTATTTTTCAGGGATCACAGATGAATAGAAAGTCAAAAGGAATAGCATTTATTTGAAATAGACATCTTTTTTAACATTGTAATCAGTGTTGGGGAAAGTTGCTTTTAAAAGTAATGCATTACAATATTGCGTTGCTTCCTAAAAAAGTAACTAATTATGTTACTTTGTAACTTTTTATGGAAAGTAATGCGTTGTTTCTTTTGCGTTACTTTTTCTCATCTGCCTTGGCCTCATTTTTCTCTCTTCAGAGAAATTTTGTTAAGGAATCTGATTATGTAACTCACACTGAGTATAATGTCTTTACTGTCACTTTTGATCCCCCCAAGCAGAATGTGTTTTGATTAATAAAAGCATGAATGATTGTGTGTGTGCTGCAGGATAAAGAGAATCCTCTAGATAATGTGCTGCTGTATTCTCTGAGGAGAGCCGGATCGGTCGAGATGTTGGATCAGAGCGGAGACGAGGACGAGAATCGTGCCGGAAACAAGACGTCGCGTGAGTTTCGCCGTCATGGTGTTTTTCTAAACCATCACAGACCCGATGCGATGTCGTCAGGTGGCTCTCTTTCACTCTCTGTCCCCGCAGTCCCTCGTTCCGCATCTAACCTGGAGAACTCGGAGCACAAGCGTGTGAAGAGCCGCTTGAAGAAGCTGATTCTCCGGAGGCCTCCGCTGCAGACGCTGCAGGAAGAAATGACTCATTAAAAAGTCACAGTTCGTTACAAGTAAAACCTTAAGGCCCGTTTACACCGAGGATCATAACTATAAAGATACAGTTCTAAAAATCATTCTAAATTGAAACGAGTCCACACCATGACTATAAGAATAACGGCACAGAGGAACGAATCTTTGGAATCACTTTCAGATCGATTCTCAAGCTGATGAACAATAAACATTACAGCCAGACAACAAAATCATTCTAGTTATTTTTAGAGGCTTTTAAAGATCCTTACACACAAGATGTCTCTTTATTTACACGGTTTGTCTGAAATAAAATGTGACCCTGCAGTTAAGTCTCTGGGGGATATTTGTAGCAATAGCCAACAATACATTGTATGGGTCAAAATTATACATTTTTCTTTTATGCAAGAAATCATTAGGGTATTAAGTATAGATCATGTTCCATGAATATATTTTGCAAATTTCCTACCGTAAATATATCAAAACTTAATGTTTGATTAGTAATATGCATTGCTAAGAACTTCATTTGAACAACTTTAAAGATGATTTTCTCAATATTTAGATTTTTTTGCACCCTCAGATTCCAGATTTTCAAATAAGTTGTATCTCGGCCAAATATTGTCCAATCCTAACAAACCATTCCCAGATGGAAAGTTTATTTATTCAGCTTTCAGATGATGTATAGATCTCAATTTCATAAAACTTACACTTATGAC
>JADLZN010000867.1:72676-139955 GCA_018155175.1 Sinocyclocheilus anophthalmus | reverse complement strand
TGTACAGCAGCACTGTAAGCCTTAGCCGTCAGTGCGGACGAGAACTTACAGGCCCTGGACTGAAGGCGTGGACTACCTCTCCAGGCGGTGGCATTTTGCGGGCAGAGCTGCATAGCAATAGCGTGCTCAACCGGGGGGGATTGTCCACATACCCTTGGGCCGCTCCCCCTTTGAGGGTGGTGAGGACGGAGGAGGCAACAAGTCTGTTTCGGGCAGAAACTCTTCACGTGACCCTCAGGTCTCCCGGACCGTGAACCGAAGTAGCCCTCCGAGAACCTGAGGAGCTAGAGCGGGGCATGGCAAGGGGGATTATTACCCCCCCCGTTTAATGAGGAGGTATCTAGACCCAAACTTCGCGATGGTCATGTTCCCGCACTGAAAACATGACTCATCCATGAGCGCTGCTTCAGCGTGCTGTATTTTTTGTTTTTCCCCAAACACCCCACCCAAAAAAACCACCAACCCCAAAAAAAAACCAAAACCAAAACAAACACCCAACACCCCCCCCCAAAAACCCCCCAAAAATAAAAAAAATAAAAAAACAAAAAAAAAACAAAAACAAAACAAAAAACAAAAAAAAAACAAACAAAAAAAAAAAAAAAACGGCAGAGACACAGCGATCATGACCAGCAGTGGAAGCCAGGAAAAACGACCACATCCAGAAAACGCCAAAGAGCGGGGAAGCCCATCTTTAAAAGAAGCGCGCGGGGGAGCTCTTTTAGATATTTTCTCTGTTAGGAAAAACGGAAACACTATTTAGAAATGGAGCGCTTAAGCACCAAGGGGAGGTCGAGCGAGAACACGCTAGAATGGCAGCTGCAGCACGTGAAGATTAGCAGCAACAAGAACAATCATAGACAACCCCCTGCGAGCGCCGTCACACCAACGTAAGCTGTTTCTGGCAAGACACTCGCCGAGATCGTCTAGTAGATTGAGGCTGGGCTCGAAGCGGAAAGCTGATGTGCATTTGCATACGCTATCTTTATACCCGCCCGCGGGCCTTGGCGGGGTGCGCGTGGCGCAAACACCCTCACCGACCCAGCCAGCGTCATCTGGCATTGTTTAGTTAAACCACCAGCAGATAGGCTGATGGGGCTGACTTCCTGGCGAGAATCCAATTCATCAGGCTAGACTGACCATAGTAGAAACGTGACTGACTGAAAAGGGACCATGGTTCCCCGAGGTAACGAGACGCTGTGTCGAGATCGCTTTGGTAACGCCCCTGCGTGACCGCGTTCTGAAACACGTGTAAAATCAGTCCAACGCATCCGCCCGAGAGCGCAACGTTTAGCTTTTGACGAAGGTGGCCTGGGAGGGATGTCTAGAGAGTATGGCAAAGAGAACAGCATCCCTTCCTCGGGAACCATGGTTACATACTTACAGACTGTTACCCCCCTTCAGGAACTCGAGCGGCGTCGAGATCGCTTTGGGAACGAGAATACCAACTACGCCATACTACCAAGTCCCTGCCTGTATGTGTATCAGATGAGCACATCACGAAAAGAGAACTTGGAAACCTGTGGTAGATGCCAGGTCTAGGTTGTAAAAAAACGGACAAAAGTGTGCGGAGAGAACCAGCCCGCCGCAGCACAAATGTCCTGCAAGGCCACACCCAATTTGAAAGCCTTGGAGGCCGCCATACTCATGGTCGAGTGCGCTCTGACCCCCATAAGTGACAGGAGGCCAGAGGACTCGTAGGCCAGTGAGATGGCCTCGACCACCCACCTACTCATGGTCTGCTTGGTCGCCGGAGATCCTTTCTTTGGCGGACCAAAACAAACCAATAGCTGATCTGCCTTACGCCACGGGGCAGCTCTGTGTATGCAAGCGTCCAGTGCTCGAACTGGACAGAGCAGATTAAGCCTTTCTTGGCCTACTTACTGGAACGGAGGAGGACAGAATGCCTAAAGTACTATAGGCCCTGGCGAAGAAATGGGCACCTTAGGGACATACCAGACCCTTGGGTAAAGGAATTCCCTAACCATGCCTGGAGCAAACTCCAGGCACGAAACAGAAAGTGCCTGAAGATCCCCGCTCCTTTTTAGTGAGGAAATAGCGAGGAAAAAGATAGTCTTGAGCATGAGCAACTTGACCGAAACTTCTTCTATGGGTTCAAAGGGGGCATTGCATAAACCCTCCAGAACCACAGCCAGGTCCCATGAGGGCACCTTAGTGCGCTGTACCGGCCTCAGCTTCAGGGTGCCACGGAGGAAACGAGTGATAAGTGGGTGTCTTCCCAATGATTGACACCCAGAAGGGCGTGGTAAGCAGCTAAAGCCGCCACGTATACCTTCAGAGTGGAGGAAGATAACCCTGCAGAGAATTGCTCCTGCAGAAACTCCAGAACTGTACAAATTGAGCAGTTGACTGGGTCCTGTCGCTGTCCGCACCATGAATCGAAAAGTTTCCACTTCAAGGCGTAATGTTTCCTAGTGGCGGGAGCTCTGGACTGGAGTTTTTTTTTTTTTTAATAGTCTCAACAACCTCAGTTGAGAGACCAGATGCTAGGAGCTGTGCCCCCTCTGGGGCCATCCCCACAGCTTTCATAACTCCGGGAGGGGGTGAAGAATGGCGCCCCCCGCCTGAGAGAGGAGGTCCCTCCTGATCGGAATCTCCAGCGGAGAGCCGTCGAGGAGGGATTTAACCAAGTCCGAGAACCATACTCGGGCCGGCCAGAACGGGGCTACTAGCAACAGACGGACCCCATCCCGGCGCACTCTCTCCGGAACTCCCGGGAGCAGAGCGATCGGGTAAAAAGCGTACAGACGAAGCCTCGGCCACGTCTGCACCATGGCATCCAGCCCCAGTGGAGCTGGATGCATGAGAGAGAACCAGAGCGGACAGTGTGATGTCATGCGAGTCGCAAACAAATCCACCTGTGCCTGGCAACTCCCAAATTACCTCCAAATGAGGGGTGGAGCCTCCTTCCCCCGGCCCTCAGCCCCTGTCTCGACAGGATATATGCCCCCTGATTTAGATACCCAGGGATATAAACTGCTCATAGAGAGAGGAGCTTCCCCTGAGCCCACAGAAGGATCTGGCACGCCAGCTTGTACAAAGGGTGCGAACGCAGACCCCCCTGCCGATTGATGTAGGAGACCACCGATGTGTTGTCTGTGCAGACAAGCACATGATGCCCCCTTAGGTCTGGAAGAAAGTGTGTCAGAGCTTGAAACACGGCCAGCATCTCCAGGCAGTTGATGTGCCAAAAGAGATGATGGCCTTCCCACAGACCCTGGGCAGAGCGGCCACTCATGACCGCTCCCCAGCCCGTGAGAGAGGCATCCATCGTTAGCGTTACGCGACGACAAGGAGCCCCTAACATCGGGCCTTGAACCAGGAACCAACGTTTCTTCCACATGTCTAAGGCACGTAAGCATCGCCGCGTGACCTTGATCATGCGAAGCGGATTCCCCCTCGGGGAAAATCCCTTGGTTCTGAGCCACCACTGCAAGGGTCTCATGTACAGCAGGCCAAAAGGTATAACATTGGACACTGCTGCCATCAGGCCCAACAGCCTTTGAAACTGTTTGACAGTGAGTGACTGGCCTTCTCTTACTCTCATGACTGTCGTGAGGATTGACTCGATTCGAGCAGGAGACAGACGTGCCTGCATCGAGGTTGAGTCCCACACCACGCCTAAATAAGTGGTTCTCTGTAGTGGAGAAAGAACACTCTTATTGGCGTTTAGTCTTAACCCCAGCTCTCTCATATGGGCGAGGACGACATCTCGATGCCGAGCCGCCATCTGCTCCGATTGAGCTAGTATTAACCAATCGTCGATATAATTGAGTATGCGGATGCCCTGGAGTCGCAGAAGAGCCAGAGCAGCATCCACACACTTCGTGAAAGTGCGGGGTGAGAGTGACAGGCCAAAGGGAAGAACTCGATTTTGGTAATGCCTCGCCCCCGAAAGCAAACCTCAGGAACTTCCAGTGTTGAGGGAGGATGGAAACATGGAAATAAGCATCTCTGAGATCTATCGTAACAAACCAGTCCTCGGACTGGATTTGAGATACTATCTGCTTGATAGTGAGCATCTTGAACCGAAGCCGTTTGATAGCATGGTTCAGAAGATGGAGATCTAAGATCAGACGCAACCCCCCCATCCTTCTTCGGAACGATGAAGTAACAGCTGTAAAACCCGGACGCTCTCTCTCGAGAGAGAAGGAACACGTTCTATGGCCCCCTTCCGCAAGAGAGTATCTACTTCTTGTTCCAATACCAGAGCCTGCTCAGGGCCCACAAGTGTAGGAATGACCCCGTTGAAGCGAGGTGGACGAGAACCGAACTGGATTCTGTAACCTTTCTCTACAATCTGCAGGAACCATTTTGAGATATTTGGTAGAAGTTTCCACGCTACCAGAAAATCTACTAAGGGAACCAGCCTCTCGAGGCTGGCGTCTGGTATTATTAGAGGAGCCAGTTCGGTGCCCTGAAGTGGATGACCGGCAGGGAACGACCGACCTGACTGCTGTACCACCCTCACTTGAGGGGGTGAGCTCTACCGTGCCGTACCGTTGCTGGGCGGCAACTGGGAATTCGCTCGTCGGAGCTCACCGAGCCCTGAAGCACCGAGGTGGCAGGAGTATCAATGAACCTCCATGAGGGCACTGAGGAGGATTGGGCACCGTATACTGAGGTGTTATCCTTTCCTCCCCAGGTGGGGCTGCCCTCAGGGACCTGACAATGGTAGGACCATTTAGCCGAGGTCCTCTTAGACAAATAACGGTCCGCAGATACGTTTTTGGTCTAGAAGACCCCAACTGACGACGCACGCCCGCCAGCCACTGTACCCCGACCCCCGATCTTTCTGTTGAGGGGTGCGGGTTGCAATGCTCTGTTCTTGAGACTGGCGATATGAGGAGCTTGACGGCTTGGGCTGCTCCCGCTCAGCATCCCCACCCCTGAGCAGGTCAGCCTGGTATGCTTGTAACACCGCCATGGTGTGCAAACAGGCGCCAGCCTGACCTACCGCCGTATAAACTTTCCAAACCAGACTCGATGTAAGCCTAAAGGGCCTGGTGGGAAGCTTCTGGGCCTTCAGGGACGATGCTGAGGACTGGGAGAGATAGCTCGCGAGCGTCTGCTCCACCACTGGCATCGCACCATATCCCATATCATTCAGCCCCACGATGTTCTTTTGAATAATTAGAGACTGTGGGGCTGTAAATACGGTTTCTCCCACGATCTTGACACCTAAGCATGGAGATCGGGGAAAAACGGAAGGCCCCGTTGTGAAGGCTGTGATCTGGATTCAGAAAATTCAACAAACAAGATTCCTGTTCTTGGCTGGCCAAACGATATTTTATTTTGGCTATTGCACGAATCACACCCCATAATCACTTTTAGGACCAGCGTCCTGTTTCTCGCCTGGCCAAACGATATTTTATTTTGGCGACTGCACGAATCACACCCCATACGCGAGGGACTGTGGTGGCGAGTCCACAGTCTCCTTTGTCTCGACACCAATCCATCACCTACTCGGAGGAAAATAGATGAAGCGTAGGCGCTCTTATTCTCTGGGGGGGAGAAGAAACCGCAGCGCGGGCTTCCGAACACTGAGAGAGAGCCGTGGATTTAGCGGGTGAGGACCGAGAAAAGGACTAGCCTGTCTCGGATCCCTCCGCTAAATTCACTTGCGATCCCCATGACAACAGTCAACAGTCTGTGCTGTGCCTCGGCAAAAGCGGGACCGCTGCCAGCGGGATCGCGAGCCTGGCCGCTCTCATCAAACACAGCCAGGCGAGAGTGGAGCATACGCAGCGAGAGTAACTCGCAGTGATGACAGTCAGCTCCTCGAAAGCTGACCGTGCATGCTCCACTCCTAAACAAACAACACACAGATCGTGTATATCCCCCGCGGCCATCATATTCTTCTTTTTTTTTTTTTTTGCCGATAGTGTGGGCAGGGAGGCACACAATGTCTGTAATGCCATTTGATCGCCATAGATATTAGTTTAGACTTTAATATATTCTTTTGAATGCTTGTGGACTGACAGACAACAGTAAATAGACTGACACATACACAGAGCGCTACTGAAGAGCAGAAGCTAGCTTGCACTCTGCCGGATGCGCTTTTATACTTCCTGGCGCTCACGTCACCCCGCTCGTGACGTCTCGCTGCTCCATTGGACTGATTTTACACGTGCTTCAGAACGCGGTCACGCAGGGGCGTTCCCAAAGCGATCTCGATGCAGCTCGAGTTCCTGAAGGGGAACAGAATCACTGAGTTGTAAAAAGGATCCCCCCCTTGTGTCAGTATTTATTTTGAACCATATTTTACTTTAATTACAGCCTAACTTTGCACATCTAGACTTTGCAATATTTGCCCACTTTTCTTTGCAGAACTGCTCAAGTTCAGTTAAATTTGATAGTGACCGTTTGAGGACTGCAGTCTTCAAATCATTTCACAGATTTTCGATGGTGTTTAAGTCTGGCCTCTGACTAGGCTATGCAACGACATTCACCTTTTTCTCCTTCAACTACTGTGTGCTCAGTTTTGCTGTGTGCTTTGGGTCATTGTCGTGTTGGAAGGTAAACCTTCTTCTCATTGACAACTTTCTGGCAGAGAATTTTCCTCAAGAATTTGTAACAGTATTTTGCCCCATCCATTTTTCCTTCGTTCCTTCATGCTCACAATGACCACTCTTTGTCATAAATTCCTGCAACTGCTTCAGAGTTGCTGTAGGCCTCTTGGTAGCCTCTCTGACCAGTTTCCTCCTAGCTCTTTCATCCAGTTTGGATCAGGTGATCTTTCACCAACTCATTGATTCAGTTTTTTTTTCCTGACATGTTAAATCTTTCACTTGGATGTTATAAGTTGCACTGAGTAAATACAGCTGGATAAAACAAAAACTGTGTCTGTCTTCATTTCAGGCTGCAAAGCAACAAAATGTGACTATTTTATAGGCGGATGATTCTTTTCTATACCCACTGTAGGTGCCTTTTCTTCTTCAGTAGAACAGTAAAGAAGATTTTTAGCTGAAATTGTGATCCTTGGACAGCTGCTACCAGCACATGAGAGTCAAAAAAAGTATATACAGGCAAGACAAAATTAATACCTCCTGAAATGAATGGCCCCTGACGATAGATTGAGGTCTTATAAAGTGAAACAATCAGTCTGTGCAAAGTCTGCAAACATTATTTACAGTATTATTACTGTACCTGTAATCCATAGCCTCAGGCAAACAGTCCAGAGTGATGTCCGGTTTGTGAATGAATTATCCTTTTTTGAACTGGTTATTTTTAGTTAACTCGACTAACTAGGTTCACTAAATCAGACTGAACTCTCTGAGACAGTTCACAGCTCTAGCAGCACAGATCTACAAGTTACTCAATCAAACTCATTTTTGGACATGCACCTGACAGTCACTCCGACTTGAATCTATATACCGCTAATATGATCCTATGATGCTGTTTTTTGCTAACTCGTTCAGCTCCGTCACTGAACTGAGGATACAGTTCCAACTCGGACTGAAGAACTGATGAGCTGCTGATACGAGCATGGGTGAACCGAGCACTTGAATGAAGGGGTCGAAATGAAAGTTTTTATGGTTTCTCATGGTTTATGTAAAAAGTGGGTTGATTAAGACTACATTTTTCATGTAATATGCTTTAGACATGTAAAACATCCATGTTTCACATCATTATTGGGTGCCTTAATGATATTTTAATGAGTACATCCAGAGTTATGCATGTTTACGATAAACAAAATGTGTTTGTTTTTTGTTTGAATCGGTTACCCCCCTTGAACAAAACGTTCGAAAGAACCTGAAGAAGGATTTGCTTTTTATGAATCACAAAGGATGGACAGTTCCTCAGACTAAACAAATCGGTCTTCTACTGTTCTACTCAAGAAAAAAGTCACTAATTCTTTGTGATGGGCACGAGGGCTGAGGTAAATATAATACAGCATAATTTTTTCATTTTTTTTGCATGAACTATCCCTTTAAGACACAATCTTAATATAGTGGCTGTTTATGTAACTGGTTCCAGTATGCAGCTGGACACAAAAGCACAAGCACTTTAGAGAAAAATTATTATGCAAGTAACATAACAGCTTTAGTTGTGAGAGGTTTCACTCATTTATTGGAGCATTACATTAGCTGTACAATTCTTGTGAGCAGACAGTCTGTTTGGGCCTTTGCTTCTCAGCAGGTGGTTGGATACAGCGCAGGAGATGCAGAGAACTTAAAGAGTTCTGTCTGTCTTGTCAGCTCTTTCTCCTTATGTTGGCTGCTTTCTGCTGTGTTTCCTTGCTCTTATAAGGTCAAGTTATTTGTAGCAACCTTATTTTTAGTTTGGGCCAGTGTTAAGAATTGCATACTTTTTTGCCATCTTTCACTAAATATATTTTCAAGAAAGTTTTAAAGAAAAATGTATTGCATATAAAAATGTAAAAATAAATAAATATATTTATATGTGAGCCAAAACAATTTCAGTAATTTAAATAAATGTTAACTGAAATCAAATAAAATATAAAACGTTTTTTTCATCTGGTTGCCAAGGCACCACTTATCATTTCATTTAGTTAACTTGATGCACTACAATGACTAAAAATAAAACTTAAATATCTAAATAACTACTACTAATAACAAATAACTGACATATGTAAAAAAAAAAAAATAAAAAAAAAATATTGAAATGGACAAAAAATACTTAAAAAATTTAAAATGAAAATGGAAAATATAAAAATAAATACAATAATAGTATCTCAATATTAAAATAACACTGGTATGGATACTGAATATATTGTGTTTAATATAATATTTTAGTTTTTATAACACTGTATAAAGCTGCATTGCATATCATGCACAATTAAAAGATCTGTTATGCATAATATACAATATATTAAACCACATACAATGAAAGAGGTATTGGTGAAGTGGAAGTGTCAAACTAGTATTACCTGTCCTCATAATGAGGCAGTAAATCATTTTAAGTGGACACCATCTGTAAATTCATAGAAGAATGTATTTAATGTAGCATGTATAATGGCCAGTTGTACTACCTCCAGAAACGTTTCCGCCACATTTGCATGGGTGAGTTCAGTAATGTAATAGTAAATTGTGCCTTATATTATGTATTGTACATTGTATTATTTGGCACAGGGAAATATCAAATCATCAAATGAATGAACAAACAAATGTAATGCTTTTCGAGGGACGTCTTATTTTATATGATAGGGCTATTTTCAGTTAAAAAAAGATGACCTTTACTGTAAGTCTTTATGCTGTTGCATATCTTGTTGCTTAGAGACCAAACTCAACTGACATAAGTTGAGGTTTGTCTTCACACATTTAGTTATTCTGTGTAAAACTTAACAAGCTTCATCAAAATGAAGCCAAGACAATGCCTCAATGTTATGTGAAACATAAGTAGCGGAAATATGAAAAGCAGATAATTAGCTTGAAAAGAAAGAACCTAGAGATCATTTATGATAAAAGTATACTATAATTTGATAGCTGTAGTGTCTATAGTGCATCATCCAGGAAAAAATAGAGCCATTCTTTGAAAAATCTCAGCAGATGGCTTTCTGGCTGAAGGTGACGTGTAATGAATGGAAGAAAAAATTATACTTTTCATTGTGCTTGTTACGTACACTGTGCTATGTAAGCTTGCGTATGTATATGTTATTGTATGGGTGCGTTTGTATGTATGTTTTGTCTGTTCCAGATGCGAAGTTTATTGGCGGATATGTCTGTCACTCTGCTGGCGTTGGATGCTGACGTCTGTGATTGCGCCACCAATGGTCTGCGGCCGCGCAGTTTATTTAAAGTTCACTAATGTTAATGGCGAATAGGCTGGACTGGGTGATGTTACGGCTCTGTGAGGACAGTTCTCTCTCTTGCGAGAAGACCAGTCTGAGAGTCTGTTTTTGTTGGAGTTACGGTTCTGTTTTTCTTGCAGTAGTATCAGTGATTTGCTTGTTGTTGATTATGACTTTGGTGTGCGTGTTGCACTTGACTGATGTTATCCGATCAAGGTGTCGGTTGTGAAACTCCAGTCAAGTCACCGATGAGAGCTGTGCGAATTGTATTGGAGAGGTTGTGAGTAAGGTAAGCATGTCGCGACATACATTTACATGTAGGTTTTCATTACTGTATTAGACAGACTAGTGCGAGAGGTTTTCATTTTGTATGTTTTTGTTTGATTAGTTAGAGTAAGGTTAGGCATGGCGTCATGTACGCTGAAGATGTTTGTTTCTACATTTTCTGTTGATAGATAGTTTATGGTTTGGTTAACCTTAGTTATTGGGAGTTTTGTTTTTGTTTAGTTTTATTTAAACATCTCTCTCGCTCCTTCCTCTCCTCCAACCTGCTCCCGACTGTCATTCATTGATTGTACATATTGTAAATATTTACTTTAATACTTTACTCTCTCTCAAGCACTTTAAAAGAGAATGAAACATTGTGACTAAATTAGTAATTTTGTGGCCGGTTTTCTTCCTTGTGCAGCTCCTTCCCATCTTGATATACACACACCTAAAATGTTGTATGTTATATCTTACAATATTCCTAGACGAACCATAGCTGATTGATGAGGGATGTAACAGTGCTACTGACATCAATTAAGCCACGTTTTACACATAAAACCATCTTTAAGTGACTTTGAGCCATTGTATGCGTCTTTCAATTACTGACCACATCTCTCTTAGTATTTCAGGTGAGAATTACCATTAGAATGTGCTTATGGAAGGTTAATGGTGTCATCCATAGGACGGCAGCATCATAAAGTCATTGTATTGCTATCTAACATTCAGGCCTATAGAGGCTCATCAAGCCTTCAGTCTCTACTGGGGCACAGAGCATAACCCTAGATGGCCCTTATTCTTATTGATTATTAATCAGTGTTTCAAAGACAGCCTAGTCTGGCACCCCAGTGTGTGTGATTGGTGAAGATCCAGACGTCTTGACATTTGAAATGCCAGTGGATGAGTCAGAAAGAACATTGAGGCAAAGGAGATGTGTAAAAGGCTTTCCTTTCTTTCTTATTCCTCAAAGGAAACTTATTCTGCATTTGCTCATTTCCCCCCGCATTTTGCCTGTTATTTTTCATTTCCACCTGAAAATGGCAGAGTAGTGGATAAACAAACACAAAAGAAGGCATAGCTTATTACTTTGAGTTTCAGAGAAACAACAACAGTGAAATAATCATAATAAAACTGCTGTAGGAGATGACCCTGTTTTGTGTGCCTGAGTGAATCTTTTCTCAGTCTGTGAGTGAGTCACTCGATAAAATCAAAAATCAAAGGAATAAAAATAAACTGACTGACAGACTACCAGTCTGACTTTGTTTTTTCACATCACAGGGACATTGAGGAAAAGTGGAGGGCGGATGACTTTTTGTCACGTTATGTGCTGGAACGAGGACAAGAGTGCACGATGAAGAAGGTTATCTTTCAATTCTTTAATATAAATCCACAGGGAATGATGAAGGAGGCATCCACACACACAGGGAATCAAATACAATAACCGACAACTCAGAGAACTAAAGGAAGGGAATTTATACAAAAGGAAGAGGACAGCAACAGGAAGGAAACACAACAAACGTCCAATACTGTGACAGTTCGCCCCCCTCCCGGAAGGCGCGACCTCGCACCACAGAGACAAAGGGAGGGAGGGAGGGGGACTTAGGAGGAGAACAAAGGAGTGGATGTGGGATGGTGACAGGGGATGGCAAAGGGCTGACAGGAAGGCAGGCAGGCAGACAGACAAGAAAGGTGGAGGTTACGGCAAAGGACGGACTCCCGGTAGGACGACGACGACCAACAGAGTCCAGGGGGGTGATGACGGAGGGAGGAGCCATGGAGGAAACAGGCGGAGCCAGGGCAGATCAGATGGAGGGAGGAGCCAGGGTGACGAAAAAGGAAATTGGAGCAGGAGGAGTCCAGCTGGACCCAGGCCACAGCCATAATGTCGACCCTTGGTGGAGCCGATGGAGGGAGGAGCCCTGGTGGAGGAAGGGCTGACGACTCCATGGGCAACCGACGCGGCGGGAGCCCCGAGGTGGAAAATGGAAAAGCCGCTGAGCCAGGGTGACACAGTGGAGGCGACCGAGGCAGAGGCGGGTATCAAGAAGGCCGGGGTGGAGCCGGAGCGACTGAGGACCGAGGTGGAGCTGGAGGGAGGGAGGAGCCTGACAGAGCCGGAGGGATGGAGGGACGAGGCGCAGCCGGAGAAGTGGAGTCTCGAGGCGGCGGATGGTCGACAACAGACCAAGGCGGAGCCAGAGGGACGAGGGAGCCCGGCGGAGCCAGTGGACTGATGGGCCAAGGCGAAGAGGAGGGAGCTATGAGCCAATGGTGGAGCCAATGGTGGAGCCGCTGGGTCGACGGGCCGAGGCAGAGTCCAGGACTCAGAGGCTGGAGGCAAGGGATCCTCCAGCCATGACGCCGATGGAGACTGGCAGACCCACGGTGATCCCACCGCACAGATGGTGGGCTGAGGGCGAGCAGAGGGGGCAGAGCAGAAGCAGCAGGGATGACCAGGAAACGGCAGGGGAAAGGGAGGCGTGGGTGGGAATTTGGAACCACCAGGTTTTTCATGGATGGTGTGTGCTGCCCACACACACCAGAAGGCCACTCCCAGCACCGGGAGCGCCAGCGATAGGGGAACGACCTCCATGGTCATTTCAGGACTGGCAGATAGTTCAGGGCAGACTGATAGTTCAGACGAAGGCGGAAGAAGAGGGGGCATGTCTGCATATATATCCATATCATTGTCCACTGAGCTCAGCTCACCCTCAGCCATGGTGCAGTGGGCGGAGCTTCCCTCTGCGCTCTCGCTGTCTGCGGTATTCTCCCTCGTGGCGGGCTCTGTAGCCGGCTCTCGCACCTGGTCTGACGTCACAGGCTCTGGGGCGATCCTCAGCTCTGTCGAGAAAAAGTTTTGGCAATGGCTCGTCGCTCGCGACGGGCTCGGGCTCTCCGTCATCGGTGGGCTCAGGCTCTGGGTCCGTGCTGGTGATGGGGTGGTGGTGGGCTGGGCTCTGGGTCCGGAGACTCCACAAAGGTGGCAAAAGAATCCAGAGGTCCACCTCCGGACAAAAGCACTCTGCACTCATCGTTGAGGCTCATCAGGAAGAATGTGAAGAGACTGCTGTCTGGGAAGCTGGAGTGCTTGGCGATCGCCACGAAGATTGCCGAGTGGACCTCGAGAGGCATCCTCTTCTGCTCCAACAGAAGGAGGAGGTAATTGCGATGATTCATAACAAAAATAAAAACTGACAAAAACAGAAACAAATGGCGAGAAGGGGCGCCACTTATTTTCTTGAGGTCGTTTATTCTGTCAAGCTACGTGCTGGAACGAGGACAAGAGCACACGATGAAGGTTATCTCTCAATTATTTAATATAAATCCACAGGGAATGACGAAGGAGACACACATAGGGAATCAAATACAATAACCGACAACTCAGAGAACTAAAGGAAGGGAATTTATACAAACGGAAGAGGAGCTGATGACTAATTAACAAGACACAGGTGAAAGGAGGTTAACTAATAAAGACACAACAAGGACAGGAACAGGAACGACCAAATATGGGCACATGAGGTAGAAAACACAACCAAACGTCCAATACTGTGACACGTTTCCTGAAATGTCATTGCATTTCATGAATGCAAAGACTTGTAGAATTGAAGATCAGGATGGATGGATGGTTGTACGCTAAACATGAATGGATGGATATAGGTATTTTAAGTGTGTCCAACCCACATGCAAGGATAGAGAGTTCTGAAAAGATTCAATTCCCCAAAAAAAGTAATATAATTTTTATAATTTTCATAATACATTTTAAATGTTAAAAACGTTGTATTTTAGGTTATTGAATATAAATGGGTTTATGCTTGTCATTTTTCTAAATTTGTTGTTTATTTATTTTTAATTTTTTGGGGGGCCAAACTGTTTATTTAAAAGATTTACTAGGGTTGTTGAATTTATAGAAATATTAATTTAAGATTTACAGTTCTTGGTGGTATATATATATGAAAGATATAATTGCCTTTTATATAATATATTATAGCGTCTATTATTATATATTATATTATATATACTATAAGATTATAATATTTATTTTATTTTATTTTTTTTCCATATAATGGCTTTGGTCATTTTGTAATTTGTTCATGTTAATTAGTTAAGTGTAGTGATTGTGCTTTCAACAAACTAGGGAGGTGATAGGTAGTGAGGGGTACTACGTCACCTAGGACATTATGATTTTTGGATCACGTGCACTTAGGTGACTACATTTTCCCACCCCCCCCCCCCCCCCCCCCCCCCCCCCCCCCCCCCCCCCCCCCCCCCCCCCCCCCCCCCCCCCCCCCCCCCCCCCCTGGGAAGAAAAGATTGGTGGGATATCAACTTGTAGAACTCTTACTGTCTTATCAACACAAGGAAGTACACAAGTGTAATAAAACACTACATTTTTTACCAAAAAGGCCTGTATAGGACTGGAATCAGAACTTGAATGTATATGTGCTGTTTTTTGGTCTCCCAAATGAAGATGTCGGTTGAAAGGGGGGGCTACCTTATACATTTCATGAGGGCAGGAAGATCAATTGATGCTTCTCAGTTCCGTGCGTGATTAGATGTTTCCATCAGAGGGGGGGACACCCAGCGTGGCCCACCCTTCTTTCCTACTGTGGAACATATTGGTATAGTCCAAAACCACACAGTTAGATTTAACCAGGTCACTAGGTTTTATAAGCATTATTCCACTAACCAAGCCACAAACCACAATACCTTTGGCATCTACGACCGCATAATTCCAAATATGATGGAAAAAGATGAAGAAAGAAGACATTCGCATGCATGCATTTATTTGTCCATTAACAGCTGAGTTTATGCAAGATGTTGCACTACAAATAGCTGTTGTTGAGAATACTTATTTCTCTGATTAAGTATACAATGGTTGTGTTGTAGTTTGCATCAGTTTTAAGGTTTGAAAACATAGTTATGAATGGATTTGGATGGATCTTTTTGATCTATCTTTGTTTCATCCACTGCTGCTGCATCCAGAGGTCCTAGGGAATTTTTATGGCGGTCACAGGCCAGAACCTTAGGAATCAGTCTCTAGTGGCGCTTTTCCGCTGCATGGTACGGCACGGTACGGTTCAGACGGTTCAAGTTGGGGGGGTTTCCATATACTTTTTTCAGTACCGTACCGTACCGTACCGTTACCAAAACGTGACGTGTAAATTCTGCTGATCACTTATTGGCCGGAGAGAATCGTCACTACATGCGCCACTGAACTTGCGACACAAACACAACAGAACCGCTAGATTTAAAGGGGTCGGTCATATGATGCGATTTCAATTTTTCTTTTTCCTTTCTCTTTGGAGTGTTACAAGCTCTTGGTGCATAAAGAAGATCTGTAAAGTTGCAAAGACTAAAGTCTCAAATCCAAAGAGATATTATGGGGAGTAAATTAAGTTAACGTAACCCAACGCAATACACTGAACTAGGCCGTTCTAAAATTGCCCCACTATCTATCCTAACGATGTGGGAAGATTTGCATACGCCGCCCAAATGTTCACGCAAAGAAAGCAGGCTAACATTTTATTCTCACTGTAGTATTGTTGAAGCTGCAGCCATGTCCTGAAGACGCTGTGTGCTTCGTTGTGAAAGCGAAACTACTTTGTTTGGTCTTCCAAAAGAGGACGATATCCGCTTCGTCATGCCTAGAGCTGATCTGTGCTGGTCGCTGAGGGAATACATCAACTTTCACCGTGGACAAAGCGGAGTCCAGCCCGGGGCAACATGTGGTTGCCGCTCATTCGTCGCATCCGCCGGGCACGCCGTTCTCAACCCCGCCGCCTCAGCTCACTCTATCCCGGCCTCAGCGCACGCTAAGCCGGGGCTTCCCCTCACGCTAGGCCACTGTGTTTTTCGTTGTGAAAGCGAAACTACTTTGTTTGGTCTTCAAAAAGAGGACACGACTACAAATCAGTGGTTAAGTTGTATTTACAACACTGTTCCAGAACAGTTTAACCCAAATATCCAGATGTGTGCAGCACATTTTATGGAGGACTGTTTACTGATCCTGGGAGAGTAACGTTAGACTAAAATGCCGGCAGTTCTGACTCACAGTCTGTAAGTACGTTTTCATTTAAAGGATTTGCCACTGATGATTCAAACGCGAGTTTTGGGCAGTGAGTAGCACTTGTTGTTTGTCATTTCCCGATCACAAATGCAGACAGAGTTTTATGTTTACGCGGCGCGATGCAATGCAACGCAACGCGTAAAAAGACAGTATAAGTCATTATAATCAGTAATTATGTCCCCACTGGATGCAACAAATGCCTCGTTTGTAATGGGTTTTAATGTTTTTGTCTCGTCGCTCCGGCCGGACACGGCATCAACAGTATGTGAGGGGCGTAACATTTCCGTCTCACGCTTGAGGTATTCGGCCAATCACAACGCATTGGATAGCTGGCCAATCACAGCACACCTCGCTTTTTCAGACCGATGAGCTTTGTAAAAATCGACGCGTTTCAAAAAGGCGGGGCATAGAGGAGAAACAATAGACTTCTCGCACCCTTTAGATCCAGACAACTAAATGTACGGTTCTAAAGTACTGGGACGATTTTGCGCGATCTATTTCCCAGTACCATTTAAAGGGTGGCATTCGCACCGAGAGTGTGTACTAAAAAGTAAGCCGGTCGACAGCGTCGTCATTTCTGCGCGGCGTTCAACAACAGAAACAAAAAAAACAAAAAACATTAACAACAGGAGGATGGAGGAACGCAGTGATCGGAGCTGTTTTTGTTGTGTCTCACGGGTTTCACAGTGGACATGGAAAGTCGAAGTATACGTAAAGCGATTGAAAGAACGGAAAGGAGGACTAAGAACCTCCAACAACAACTGGCACTGCTACATTTGCTACAAGTACCTGCACATCAGCGTCCGTCCATCTATCGCTGTTACTCCATACTAGTGAAATAAGTTGACACAATGTTTACAGCATGTTTACACAGCGTTTTAAATCATGGGCGGGTGAGGGCGTTTTCATACGCGATCAATGTCTACTTACGTCACGATTAATACCAGTTGTGCTGGTTAGACCCTGCTATGGAGTAGGAGCTAATATAAGTGTGTCTCATTTAGAAGGCTGCGTCCTCCGGAGGTCGCATTCGAAGGCTGCATATGTCATCGAGGCTGTCTCATTTCAGAAAAGCAAGTAGGACACTCCGAATGCGACCCTTGAATGCGACCTTCTTTCACAGGATTTCGGAGGATGCACGAGGTGTATCCTTCGCTGCTACAGATAACCCACAATTCTTTGCGTCGCTGTAAACAACCGTTGTTAATTTGAAAAATGCCGGCGCCGGCACATGTAACGTACACACAAGCGCAGATGTAGTGTTTACAACTTACCTTAATTCGCCTAGGTCAAAACGGATAAACTTTGTTTTTAATAACCTACTCCTTTTTATCTCTAATAGATGCCTGCTGTACGTACACTGCAGCTCCTCAAACATTGAACAAAAAAAAACAAGTAAAAGCATTTTTTTTTTAAATTACTTTCCAAATTTAGAAATAATTTTCCTTCATTTAAGTAGCGTGAGAGCGCAACAATCCTCTAAATGTGTTGGCATAGCAACGTGATACTTCCTGTTTCCTTCTCCGCCTGTCCTACGAAGGCGTCTCGTTTAATTCTAGGTTGAGGACACTTGTATATGCATCCTACAGAGGATGCGACCTCCAGAGGATTCGACCTCCAGAGGGTGCAGCCTTCTAAATGAGACCCAGCTTTGGTTCTCGAAAAAGGCAGTCCGGTACTAAAATTGCTCCCAGTTCCGGCGGTGCGAACACGCCGAAAAGTGGGTAGTTCCACAATTAGTTGTGGTACTATGAAAAGGTTCCTGCGGTGCAAAAGGCCCTAATAATGTACAGTATGTGGAAAATAATGGGTTTTTTTTATTTTAAACCGCATTAACACATTTCATTACACCAAATACACAAAATAATGTTCTTTTTAGCAGCATCATATGACTCCTTTAAATCAGCACAGCTAGCGAAGGATCGAACGCAACTGTTTTGAATGAGCGCACCTTTTTTAACAACCAAAAAATGGCTGAGGAAGTACAGACATTCCTCTCCTTGATAGCAGAGGAGCGGATCCAGTGGGAGCTTGATGGGGCGATGCAGAATGAAAAAGTTTTTCAGGAGTCACAGCAGTAGAGGCGGCACAACTATAACGACATGTGAATAATCCTGCCCACTCTAAAGCGGTACTAAACTGCAATGGAAACGCAAAACCGAGCCGAGCCGTACCGAGTCGTTACCACGCAGTGGAACAGCGCCATAGGTGGGTAAAAGGCAGAAACTGCATGTGGACCAATGAGAACTTCTGTTCTTCCCGGGCTTGATACCAGAGGTCTTCTTTTTGCCCTCAATTAGGTGTCTGGCCACTGTCCTAGCATCTCTGTCTGATGGCGTTGGACAGTTGACTTATGTTAGCTCACCAAGATCCAATCAATATGCAGCAAACCTTTGTCCACTGTTGTGGTCAGAGAGGGGCCCCGCCATAAAATGGGCTCTGAAATGTGCTGTTTACCGCATAATTTTAATTTACACAATAGAACTACATTCTATGAAAGCTTTTGCCACTCATCATTACAACAGTACTGATTAATGTCATGAGTAAAATACATTTAAACATTTAGCTGTAAGTTAATTAACATAAAATAATGAATGTATTAGTATTCCTGCCATTGCTTTGCCCATTTAAATTACTTAAGTAACCAGCTGTGACATGTTTCATATAATTTCATGTAATAATTAAAACATACATATCTGAATCTTGAAATACCACTGCTTAGTGCATCTCCATGGGAACAGCTCCAGCATAGACCAGGAAACATTCCGACTGGATTTGAGACAAGCTTCTCAGAGCAATGCTTTTTTTTAATTATTATTAGTGAGGATGTCTGGATTTCTTACCATTATAAGTACTTAAGAAATGTAGAGTACTTTGTGTTGATTAGTGAAAATGAGAAAAAGTACACTGGGAACGAATACTTTTATGGGGACCGTATTATTTTCTTCAAAGCACAATTAAAGTGGATTGGAGCTTTGAATGGAGCATCTTAATGCAGCCTAATACAGCATATTCACACACTTTTCCTCTACCAATGCTTTAATTTAGTGAAACTGTAAAAGGGCTTGTAAAACATGTACAGTGATGTTTCAAATAAATTAATCATATCTGAATATGAGATCAGTGTTACAGCTCCTTGAGTAGGACTCTTTTATTATTTGTTCAATTAGGAGCTCGCTTGCACATCAGCTTGACTGCACTTAACTGAATCCAAGAGGAGCTGGAAGGATCAGAGCCCGCCTCCAGAGGGGAAAAAAAACAGCCCTGAGGTAGTGATTATGGTCACATGTTACACTTTTCTCATTGGCTGGGGGTGTAAAATGGCATTCACTTCATTTGTTTTCAAATGCTTGCTTGCTTTAACCAGAAATGAACCAATTAAATCTGTAGACATGAGGACTTAACTAAACCAATTAAGAGAGGAAGAAGTTTATAAGCAATGTCAGAGGTTAAACCTTCATTTAATCTGCTTTTTCTCAGAATGCACTGGGCAGAGCCTGCTATTTATTTCTTTATAGTATTCAATTGCTTTGGCTCAATTCTTGATTAAGACTTTTTTTCTCAGAGGTTCAGATCTCCGAACAATTAGATTGTTGTTCACACCAGTTTTGAATTTCTAATTCATTTAAGCAAATTGCACATGTACAAAAGAGTAAAAGCAATTGTCTACAGTCTGCATGAGTTTCTGCCCCACGATTATTGAACCCTCTTCCAATGCACATTAAGTCTCCCCCATCTGTGGATGCTTTTAAGTCTAGCATGAAATCGTATCTTTTTAGTATAGCTTTTAAAATTGATTAGAGTGATCAGGATTTAATTTTAAATTTAAATTTTTGTTTGTATGACTGTGTGTAATGATGCTGGAAAGCACTTTGGTCAACGGCAGTTGTTTTAAATGTGCCATAGAAATAAAATTAGTATTGTATTGTATAAATAAATGCACAGGCTTATATCAAACTGTTAAATTGATTTGCAGTAGGAAACTGTCATTACTATTGACAATCTCTAAACCAGGGGTTCCTCAAGTAGTTTTCACCAAGGGCGGAATTCTTGCCAACAATCCAAGCCAAGGGCCATTGCCCTATATATATATATATATAATATATATGTATATATATATACGTTATTATTATTATTACAATTATTATATTATTGTTGCTTTTGTTAAAATAATCACAAGATGGTCGCAAGATGTATATTCAGATTTTTTCCCCCCAGTAGTCTGTTTTATTCAAACAATTATGAAATTTTTTGCATTTAGATACAGAAGAACTTTGCCTGTTGAATATTAAAAACAAATGAACAAACAAAAAATCTGGATCTCCATGTCTGCCATGCAAATCAACTGTTCCTGCTCATTCCCAGACTGGATCTCTTCTCTCCACTTTCCCTAATTGCAGATTCAATTATTAGATTTGTCAGTATTAATATTTTTATGCTTAGATTTTTTTGGGGGGGATCAAACTGTAACACTGTGTGTCCCAACCAGACACGACGCGATAAAAAGTATCTTTTCCATGTAGTTTTTGTCCTAACCACCCGCGACAGCGACACGTGACAATAAGCGACATGGGATTCTATTTTAGAAACACTTTTTTATTTTCAGCGACGTTGTGGCAGGAACAACATACAAAATATGACAGTGATAATCTCAGGTAATGATTATGTGCTTTATTCAATGTTAAAAGTGTCTAATGTGAGTTTGAATATTATTTTGCATTATCTTTATAGCCATAGTGAAAGCAACAATAGATATTTTACCTCAGATCTTGAAAATAAATAAAAAAGCAAACTTGTACGTTAAAACTGTAAACTCACTGCGAACCAAAACGTGTATTCCATAACAAAGATGGTATAGTCACTCACTCACTCAAAACTGTTCAGCCCATTCACATTTGAATCATCTATTTTCCGTGTCCACTTTTCTTTTCTACACACTCGCCATGTTTTTGCTGTCACATCGTATCTACACTGGACGCGACAAAGCATTACAAATCATTTGAACTTTGTGTCAGTACGTTATAAATAGTCAGCAGTTTACTGTCGGGGATTTGTCGTGTCGTCGCCGTGCCGCATCCAAGATAGCATCACTGATTATAAATGAGTTCTATTGTATTTTATTGCGTCGCATCGCGGCGCGCGCTCACGTCGGGGTGGTGCGTAGACACGATGTAAGTTAATGTAGCTTTCTGATGCTGCTTTTGAATTTGCATGCCACATTATTTGAAATTAGCGTGGGCCAAACTTTTTTCTCTCATGGGCCGCATATTGAGGAACCCTGCTCTAAACATTGTGTGAGCCATAATGATACATTTAGGGGGCAGTAGTGGCCTAATAGTTAGAGAGTTGGACTTGTAAACCCAAGGTTGCAGGTTTGAGTCTGAGGTCCGGCAGGGATTGTAGGTCGGGGGAGTGAATAACCAGCAATACCATGACTGAGGTGAGTCCCTTGAGCAAGGCACTGAACCCCCAACTGCTCCCCGGCGCCGCAGCAATATGGCTGCCCACTGCTCCGTGTGTGTGTGTGTGTGTGTGCTGTGTGTGTGTGTGTGGTGTGTGTGGGTGTGTGTGTGTTGTGTGTTCGTACGCAAATGCTGTGTGTGTGCGCACTTGGAGAGGGTAAATGGCAGAGCACAAATTCCAAGTATGGGACGTCACGTCCTTTCCTTTTCCTTAATTTACCAAACTCTTTAATTTATTAACTCTTTTAATTTTGACAATCATTTGAAGCGTAAATTAAATGTTTTGGGTGAGTTATTACATTTGATTTTCGAGAAGGTTGTGATGTCCAATAAAACCCATGACAATTGTACTAAAGGGTGTTAAGACTCTTTCAAAAGGGTCAAAAGTGTTTGAGAAAAACCGTAACTACATAAATCTATACAGTATATAAATTAAATTGCATTTATTAACAGTATGTAAATATTGTTTGGCCTACCAGTTTACATGCCAGTTTTATTTAGCATAATTTGTCACATATATGTGACCCTGGACCACAAAACCGAATAAGGGTCATTTAAAAAAAATATGTATGCATATACTGAATAAATAAGCTTTCCATTGATGCATGGTTTGTTAGGATAGGACATTATTTGGCCGAGATACAACTATTTGAAAATCTGGAATCTGAGGGTGCAAAAAAATCTAAATATTGAGAAAATCGCCTTTAAAGTTGTCCAAATTAAGTTCTTAGCAATGCATAATACTAATCAAAAAATAAGTTTTGATATATTTACAGTAGGAAACTTACAAAATATCTTCATGGAACATGATCTTTACTTAATATCCTAATGATTTTTGGCATAAAAGGAAAATTGATCATTTTGACCCATACAATGGTTTTTTTGGCTATTGCTAAAAATATACCCAAGCGACTTAAGACTGGTTTTGTGGTCCAGGGTGACATATTACTGTGCATATGAAAAGTCAAGGACTAAGCCTGACAAAATGCATGTCAGCAAAATACTCTGAAACGAGTCTGGCGCTACACATTCACTCCCATCCCCCCTCCACCACAGGTTCTGAGCCAGTATTTACATTACAACATTATGTTGTCCTGAGCCATTCAGTATTGGACATGCTTTAACTTAAGTGCATTATTTATTTTAAGGGAAATGTATCTACCACAACAGAAACAGAATTAAACATAGGCTTTCTTTCTTTCTTTCTTTACAGTAACAGAGAAAAATCAAGATCTGAATCATCCACTGTGACAAATATTGAGGAGAACAACAATGTCAGTGTGCAACACACCTGTAAGCTTTGCTCATTCTTAAATCAGCATGTGTTCTCCTATCAGCTAGATATCAGCCTCAGACCTCTTGCTCTGTGAGCAGGTGCGGTAGATTGTTTTCCTGAGGCATGCATCCTTTATCCTTGCATCATAATTGCAGAGCACAGGATCATTTTCTCCTGGTTGGAAGTCTCTGGTTGGACATTTAAGACTGTGTTACTGTTAGAAGGACAGAACATCAGGTCAGTCAAAGATGCCTACAAAGCATGGAGCTTGGGAGGTAGGAAGGGATCTCCATCCTTGACAGTGACTCGATACCTCAGGGGATTGGCAAAAATTAACTCTGACTGAATATCTGTGGCCAGTACATTGTATTCACTGCATATTTTCAAGGAACCAATCTGAAATTATTGATAGATAGATAGATAGATAGAGCCAGCATGAGTATTTCTGGTCTTTTACAAGGCAGTACATCACTACAGGCTGCATTTAAAATGCATTTAAAAAAGGAATCAATCTTGTCTGAACTTCATCCAAGAATTTCGGATTTCACATCATGCTTTATTGGCAATTATGTTCACCCAGAAGTCATAAGTCGTCAAGGGCATCAATTAGTTTGACCCAGGGATTTCAGGAAGGGTATTACTAGTAGATATAGGACCTCCACTTCATTGATTGCCTTTCAACTACTCCGTTGCTCAGTCCATGTACAGCCAAATGCTGCCTAATTCAGGTTCGAGCCAAAGACCATTCATCAGGAAGAGGTGCTTCCTGAGTGATTATACCTGTTATTTGTCCAATTAATGGAAACGTTAATGGATGACGCACAGATGGAGGAGCCCATATATCAGTGGATGCAGTAAGAACACTCTGTTTGTACTAATAAAGGTGCTAATCAATCAAATCGATTCGGTTACATGATTAGGTCATCATTGTCCAATTTTCTTTGTAATATAATAACATAGAATATCTGCTAAATGTATTGGCATCACAGTCAAGTCTGCATGAGAAGCAATGCAAATTTACTTTAAAGACGTCTGGCACACATCTTTAGGAGTTCAAACCCCTGATTTTAACTAACATGCATGAAAACATGTTATGGAATGATAATCGTCCATCTTGTTAATGATGTAGTATGATAATGTACTGCTGCAATTTAACACTCACCTCTGCACAGTGTTCATTTTTAGCTACTAGAAAAATGATTTCTTGACATTTTTACCAGCAGTGCTTCTCATTTGTGATCTGAATTTTAAAAAGCCCCTGCTGACCCCAAGTACATCGACCTGGTGACCTCAACCAATAAAATCACTGTTAGTGTGAATGAGGCTTTAGATGAATAAAAATAGCAGCCTACTCGAATCTTAAGCATTCAAACAGACATTCTGGGTCAGACTATCTGTTTCATTTATGTAATAAAAGAACATCTCTTCTGGATCTCTCTGAAAGGTTAATGTAGTTTAGACAATAGATTGTATTTGTTCTTCAAAGAATATTATTCCTCTTTTAAAGTCCCTTTGCAGTCACTAATTTTATCCCTTACACTTATCATTAATAATCAAAATGATGTATTTAAAAGTCTCTCTCTCTCTCTCTCTCTCTCTCTCTCTCTCTCTCTCTCTCTCTCTCTTTTCTCCTGTGAAAATAATTTATCCATGCCTAAAAAGGCTTGAATCAAATCTCTGCACCTGTCAGGGTTAAGCTGTGTTTCATTGTGTTTTTGTTCATTTTCTTGTGTTTCCTATGTTTCCTTTCAGTTCAGCTCTCATTTCTATCATTTTTACTTCTTGTTTGCAGTCTCGGTTACTGTAATTAATCCCAGCTGTTTCTAGTTAAGTTATCTGTGTATAAGTACTCCCTGTATTGTTCATTCCTTTATCGGTTCTTGTTACGGCTTTATGTGGTATTGGTTGTTTCTCCTATAGTATTCTCCAAAATTATTATTAAAATTTTCTGTATTGGTACTCTTGTGTCATGTATCTCCTGAATACCACTATTTACTTGGCAACACCCTTACCTCATTTATTATACATGGCTGCATTAATATGGAGATTAGTCCCCACCTCCACCCAGTCACACCAGTTCAGACCTGCTCCACTTTCACTTAAACTCTGCGGACCCGGATACCGGTCCAAATAGCGTAAAAAATGTTTATGCTTCATTTACATAGCCTTCCTTATATGATATCAGCCCATATATGGGTTCATTTGAAAGCTTGGAGTGTCTTCTTTACAAAGAATACCATTCCTTTTGGTTTTTATATTTATAAAGCAGTCAAATTAAGCTTAGAAATGTATTCGTCCCACACACGATTTTCCGCCTAGCCATTGCGAACTTTTTTTACGAGGAATGTGTATTTGATATATTTTTCACAATAAAGTCAAGTCATATATCACAAGAAAGCTCTCATTCTCAGGAATGACGATGTAGATTATTTCATTGTGTGACAATCATAGATCGAATTATCTTCGATTGAATTGCGATATAAAAAAAAAAATGTAAAAAATATCACAAATTTTATTATGTAACATTTCTACTCGTAGCACTGCTTCAGTTAGCCGCAAACAGCCACAAATATCTATAAACTCTATATTATCTTTTAGCTTAGGATCTCTTCTTTCAAACAAGACCATTTTCACGTTTCTGCGTGCTTCCATCGGTGAGATATTCGCGTTCTGTCCAGGTAACGGAATCCAGCGCGTCAGGGGATCACGGCTCTCCATCTCATGCCAGCGCGCATTCAGCCCTTCTGATGTTATAAAGATCTGCGGTCAGTTCTGCGCTGCAATTGGTCAGATTACACGTCACTCAGATCGGCCATTACAGACTCTGTGAACTCTTGACACCGCTGCGTCACAAGGGTGGGCTATTGAGGGGGGTCGCCATCCGGTCGGTCAGCCAGTGGTCTGTGGAGAATGTAGTTCGTGAACGCGAGAATTGGAGGCTGTTCTCCGCACGGAAGAGTTGCAGCGAGCGCGACTCGGATCCTTTCAGTCTATGATTATCAAATTACAAGTTATATATGATGAAGAACGGTCAGCGGCGCCGTGGAGAGGAGTGAGCGCGCGTCTGGGGAGACTTTAGGAGCGATTCTCCGTGAGTTTGAGAGTGTTTCACTTTGTTATGAAACGTGTTAGCTATACTAGCACTCGGATACACTGTTTGCTGACAGAAAAGTACAGTACATTATGCATTTCAGTAAGTATACAGTAAATATACAGTAAATATAGATGGATTATTTTTTTTTTAACCCCAGTGCACCACGGTGTAGATGAGCTAACATATGTTTGTTTGACGCTGTGAATGTAGAATGTAGCTGCCGGCTAGCGAATTAGCTCAGCTCTGGACCACGGAGGCAAGCAAAGCTGGATGCAGGATGAGACAGAGATGCGGTGCTCAACTGATGCTGAGGTGAGAGATGCTGTGATCACTATCCCAATACAGAATGCATATAAATGGAATGATATAAAGCTGGAGGATATGGATTCTATTTTAGGTTGTTATAGACCAGCTATATATTATAATGTAGACAGTCTAGAGCATCCTGAAAGAATTAAACTGAGTGTAGAAATCACAATATGACAAGTTTGGTCCAATTCGCTTATGCCATGAAACATAATTCAATCAATAATCAATTAAAGTGCTTATGGCACAGAGTACAATAGGATTGTAGGGTTAATGTGTTTTATAAAGCCTGTTTTTGCAAGGGAAACTCACCATGACACATTTCGATGCAATATTTGACATTTTCAATCGCTTCACAAATAATGTTCTAACTCCTGTTTAGAAGCTGTTATTTGAAAAATTATTTTTTTCTGGTACTTTTTGGCATATAATGGCATCAAACAAAGTAAATTGCAAAGAGCTGTACCTAATAGAACCTGAATTAGACTTTCAAAAAAATATTTTCTTCTAAAAATCAAAAAGTGCCTATGTTTTTTTAGTGTTTATTGCAATATTTAAAACATATAATGTTATTTATGAAGAATTACAAACATATTTTGTAGTTCAAAGGGTTTTCTACATAATGACACAATTTTTTATTTCCTCCATTGTATGTGTGTAGGGCAAACATTTGAATTTGAGTATGAAAAATGTAGGCGAAAATACCAAAAAACGCCCAGAAATAAGTTTACTAATAAATGCTATACACAGGCAAGACCATTGTACAAGGATGTGGGACCTGCCCCACACTGCCAAAAAACACCAAAAGTTGGTAAATGACCATGCGTGTGGTGTTAGTGATGGCCAGCAAACTCACCAGACCTGAACCACGTAGAGAATCTATGGGGTATTGTCAAGATGAAAATGAGAAACAAGAGACCAAAAAGTGTAGATGAGCTGAAGGCCACTGTCAAAGGAGTTGGGCTTCCATACCACCTCAGCAGTGATCAAAAACTGATCACCTCCATGCCACGCCTTTTGAGGCAGTAATTAAAGCAAAAGGATTCCCTACCAAGTATTGAGTACATGAATACAGTAAATTAACATATTTCCAGAAGGCTAAACAAATCACTAAAAATGTTTTTTTTTTATTGTTCTTATGAAGGATTCTAATTTGTTGCGATAGTGAATCGGTGGGTTTTTGTTCAATGTGAGCCAAAATCATCACAATTAAAAGAACCAAAGACTTAAACTACTTCAGTCTGTGTGCATTGAATTTATTTAATACACGAGTTTCACAATTTGAGTTGAATTACTGAAATAAATGAAATTTTCCACGACATTCTAATTTTTTGAGATGCACCTGTAGTCGAGCCAAAAGCGAATGATATCAATTACTGTTACGTGTCCAACTTTGTAGAGACTGACATAAAATGTATTACCATTCTGATGCATCGACTTGTAGACGACCCTGTATAATTCAGTTTTCTTCCTTTTCTTCTTCAGAATCAGTTTCTGGTTCAAACATACAGTGTAAGGCTAAATTAAATCAGCAATGCTGTTGACTGACGATTTTGCACATGGTTTGTCTTTAAGCATATAAAAAACACCAGATAGAAACATCAGATTAAAAACCTGATTTTCACCACTGGAGGTTATATGATGCTGTGTTTCCTTTAGCATCATCATGATTGACATAGGATCTTATAAGTAACCGATTTAGAACCTGATGCCTTAAAATTCTGCCCTCATAGACAGCTTACTAGGAATTGGATCAGAGCGATTATATGTGATGCATTTTTATCCCTTTGGCACACACTCTTGTAAACCACTGCTCATTTCCCTTTAAAGGTCAGATTGCCTGAGGTACACAGCAGACGGGTTAAGAGAACCTCCTTATTGAGAACTCCATACAAGAGCTGCTGAGGTAAGTTTGAACCTTCAGTAGTAACCCACTGCCATTTAGACACATTTGAAATTAAGAATTGGTTCGCTTGTAATTCATAAGTGGGAATTTGAACTGAATTGGTGTTTGAATCGGAATGACAGGACAAGGAATGTATTAAATTGAAACTGAACAATTCTAAATAAATAGATTTTTATTAGTCCAAAAACAAAACATATCCTAATTGCACAATCGATTTTGATAAACGATGGCCATTTATACCTTGATATATTAATTAATAAAGAGAAAAGAAACCATCTATCTATGTTAGCAGGGCTTGATATCAGCACTAGAGGGACAGCTGCAATCTATTTGTCAGCTTGGAATGAATACTGATGTTGTCTAATTATCAGTCAAACCAGTGCCCACATACAGTCCATCTCACTGCAATCCCTGTGTGGCGTCTCTGTGAAGAAGAGCTTTGCAAACTCTTGCAGAGATCTCTAGGGTGTGATTGCTGCAGGATACATATAGCCTATGCATAAAACATATCTTCTGTCATTTCCAATGAGACTTAAATATAGAGGTCTAGAGATCAACTTAGCATAGTGGGTTTGAATTTAAAGGATTAGTTCACTTCCAGAATAAAAATTTCCTGATCATTTACTCACCCCCATGTCATCCAAGATTCATGTCTTCAGGTTTCAAAGAAATTAAGGTTTTTGAGAAAAAATGTCTCAATTTAATGGACTGAAGATCCAAATTGCAGTTTCAGTGCACTTTCAAAAGGCTCTACATGATCACAGTCAACGAATAAAGGTCTTATCTAGCGAAAACCAATACATTTGTGGATCATCCAGGTAACAACACCGTATTAAGAATCAAGCCTATGAAAACTTTTGAATTATTCAACTCTTAATTTCTCTTGTGGACTATATTTAAACATTTTATGTGAAATATTTTATTCAGCTCAGTACTAAAAAAAATAACATGCATTTTGTATGATGAACTGCAAAGTGTATGTAAAATTTTGATATATACAGTATATTTATATATCTTAAGGGGGTGTTCCAGTTGAAATTTCACATTTCTGTCTTCTGAATTCAACTGAAACACACCATTAAATTCAAGGCTGTGGCTTAATCACATGATGTAAACATCCAATGACAAACCGGAATTGCTAAAAAAGAAAATATAAGATGGATGAGGATATGTTTGCACGACAATGATGTACTAAAAGCTGAAAAGTTTATTCTTCACATTTTTGAAAAGTTTTGTGTACAGACAGCAATGCTATCAAAATTATCCCCATTCACAGGGATCTGTGAAACACCCAATATGCATGTGCATGGTGTCACCATTTTCGCAAATTCACAATTTTGATGATAACGGTATTGTTTTCAACAACTTGCACTTTGAAACCCCGTTTTCAAAAGTTTGCATTTTTAGGCCCCCCAAATGCTGTGGTGGTGTAAATAAATGGCCAAAACACAGAAAAAGTTTTCTGTTTTTAGTTGAAAATGGTGTTGTGTAAAGTCCTCCTAAGACAAATGAACTTGAACCAATGAGAAACAAGCGAGAACAGGAGGTCACATGACATGAAACAGGAAACACATAACTGAAACCAAAATAAAATGACTGGATAGTCTATACTGTACTGAAAACATGAACAAAAACCTATATCTTATGATTATATTATTAATATTATCATCTTTTAAATCTTAATGTATTTTTATTTACATACTACATTATTTACAATTTATTATATATGTGAGTACTGGCACCATTTTTTGCTATTTCAAGCATAGCCTGCATTTAAACGAATTATACAAGTGCATATCTCCAGCAAAAGTAAGTTTGTGATAAATGTCTTTTTGTCCTTGTCGTGAGATTCAGAAACAGGTCAGCTGTCTGAGTTTATGTTGGGGTGTGCTGTTCCGCTGTGAATTTCAAGAAGGCTAAGATGAGTTCAGGAGTCTCCCCCGATGTCTCTGGCCTCCAATTTCCTTCAGTCTGGTTGTCTGACATAAGGCAGAATCCTTGCTCGGAGAAAGACTGATAACATGGAAAGGCATCTCAGTTTAAAGCAGCAAATGAAAATGCCATTGCCACAGCAGATATCTGCCACTCCTCAATGCACACGAACGGTTTACTTCTGCCAAAACTCTGCCAGATGTCTTCTGTGCATAATCACACAATTGCAGTATATTTATATATTTTTTCATCATGAGCGTCACCAAGCAGAAAATAATTACTTTTTTTCAAATAGGTGTTTTCAAACTCCCCTGCCTGCTATTGGTCAATTAAACAGATGGTCCTCCCCCCAAACTCGTGCCATAGTTTATTTGACATAATGTATTTCTACACGCCTGGAACATCAAAATAGAAGCAAACATCCACTTAGGTGTCACTTTGTTCACTTAACGATACTTTGTAGTAATTCTACTCAAGCACCTTGCCAGTAATGTGTGACATTTTAGATAAACACTTGCCGGTTGATAGAGTTTGGGAACACCATTTCGGGGACACCAGTCGCATGCTGTGCTTCAAGACTATTTGGTCTGTTACACTGTGCTCTTTAATATGCATAGACTTGCTAATTAAGCTCATCTAATTCTAATGATGTGGCCATGAGAGCACTCTGTCAGCTCAGAGGAAAGGTGCACTGTGCAAACCCTCCACTCCACAGCTGTGCCACTAACTAAAGGCATGATCTGATTAATCCAGTTTAATTCAGTTACCTTTCCTTCATTGGGCATCAAGTATTGATTTATAATCAAGATGAAGAATACTTACATAATCCTTTTTTAATTACAGCATAATCACTTTTAGATCACAATTTCCCAATAAATATTTGCATGATATATGTTCAGAATATATCAGTATAGTTTTAAAAAGTAAGTTGCTCAATACTAACTTTGTGCTCATTTAACAATTGTAAAGTGATGTCACATTCTTAATCTTGTTGTTGGTCTGAATATCACTTTCTAAATTCGCCTTGCAAATAAAAGAGCCAATGGCCAATATGTAAAGCCATCACATCACTGCAGCTGCCTAGAGGCTCCGGTTGCCATTGAAACAGTCAGTGTCCTGGGACGCACACTCAGGACTGTACATGCGCACTGGATGTTCCAGCTTGAAATATAAGCTTTTTAATATTATTTGAGCATAAGAAGCAACATTTATGGAACATTTCACAACCATGTTGCTGGTTTGAAATATGTTATTTAAATGTGAATGTGGCAAGCAGTTTTTGAGATTTCAGGATTCAAAGTAGATAGGACATGGTCTTGCATCCCTGAAATAACTGCCTGGAGGCATCGCAAATATGGCCACTGAGTGACAGACCTTCCTTAAAAGGGACTTTGGTAACACACAGTAGAGGTGTTACTGTAGATGCAAAGTACTGGATTAACTTAAAGTGGCAGGAAAAATGGGTTCTTACTCGTCACAGAAGTCAGTCAAAAGTCCGTAACAAAAATGTGAGTTTAATCAAAACACAAAATTACAAAATCCAGTTGGTTCTAATATCCCATGATATTGCACTTGTTATTCCTTTAACTCGTGTGTCCTTAAACGTTTAAACACAAGTTTTATCCATATATGACAGTAAGACGGTAAGAAAACTGTTTCTCCCTTATTTCCCTGTCCGCACCTATTCAACCTCGTCTAACAGCACGTGCGTGGCCGTTAAAGAAACAGAACCGAAAATATACATCAGAAACATAAGAAATAATATTGAAACATATACATAGGAAATATCAAAATTGCCTCTCAAAGAAAGTTACAGAAGTTATACTTTAGGTCATTACTTCCAAATCAACACTCGAAGCAAACAATAATAGTATACAAATTATTCACTCTTACATACCAGCCCCTAATTGTCTTTGTTTTCAACAAAACAATTACTAACCTATTTATACCAAAGAGCCAAACAAATTTCTTAAAGATAACATAGTCTTGACTGAATCAAAAAAATCGTTCAACCCTTGTTGTCTGTGAATGTTTGTAGCACACGTCCCATTACCCAAGAGTTTCGCGGTGCGGAATCATCAGCAATCAATACAATGTCCCCAGGCTTTAGAGTTTTCATTAGGCTTTGCCATTTTTGTCTTCCTTGCAAGTCTGGTAGGTACTCTTTGTCCCAGCGCTTCCAGAATAGGTCAGCCATATACTGAACTTGGCGACACCTACGTCTGGAATATAGGTCTGCTTTATCAAAAACCCCAGGGGACATGGACGGTTTCACGTTCAGCAGCAGCAAATGATTTGGAGTGAGGGCCTCCAAGTCGTTTGGGTCATTGGACACCTTAGTGATGGGCCGACTATTGATTATTGCCTCCACCTCACATAAGAGCGTTTGAAGACTTTCTTCATCAAGAGACTGCTGTTTTACAGTGGAGTTGAGAATTTTTCGGACAGTCCGTATTTGCTGTTCCCAAACTCCTCCATGGTGGGATGCAGTTGAGGGGTTGAAAATCCACTGTACACCTTTTACAAGCAATGTGCTTTGAATCCTGTCATTATTCATACTTTGTATGACCTTTCGCAAACTCCCTTTCTGCCCCAATGAAATTTGATCCATTGTCAGACCTGATTGTTTGAACCTGACCCCTTCTAGAAACAAATCTCCTCAGTGCATGAATGCATGAGTCAGTATCCAAAGAGCTAGCAATCTCAATGTGAACAGATCTTAACGTCAGGCAAGTAAAGATTACCCCATATCTTTTAATCAATGTTCTCCCTCTTTTTATTTAAAATGGGCCAAAATAATTAATGCCTACATTTGTGAATGGGGGTTCATCTGACAAAAGTCTGTCACAGGGAAGGTCAGCCATGAGTTGTTTGCCTGTAATGCTTCGCTGGCGTTTGCAAACAGTACATTGAGACATCATTTTGCTGATTGCCATTTGCGCTTTTGAAATTCAGTATTTCTCTCGCAACTTTGACAACATGTGATTACGTGATGACCTATATTTACATGTATTGATCTTAAGATCAGATGTGAAACATGATGGTCCTTTGACAAAATTGCAGGATACTTGGATTCCTCAGGCATAGCTGATCTGCTTAGTCTGCCACCTACTCTTAGGATTCTGTCTTGTAAAACTGGTGACAACCTGTAGAGAGCGCTACTGAGTTTCACAGTTTTACCTTGCTGGAGGGCTTTGATTTCTTCAGGAAACATGATTGTTTGGATGTAGCAAATTATCTCTTTCTCAGCGTTTTCAACGTCACTTACCATCAATGTAACACCTGACAGTGAAGCTTTGAAGTTTTCCACTTCCTTTTCAAGTTCAGAATTCACTGTTGTATTGCATCTTAGAGTGTGACACAGCTCTTTCCTTTTTTCCATCAGTGTCTTCAAAATGTTTTTAAAATGGAGGAACCATGCAATGGCTATTCTCAAATGGTACCAATCTGAATAGTGTGAAAATAACTGAGAAGTATATTCATAATTATCTGCACACATTGCATTGACTGAGACTTCCTTAAATTCAAGATCATTGTCAGATATCTTAAGAGTGTGACTTGGAATTTTATGGCCACTCTGATTCTGGCTTTGTCAGAAAGGATGGACCTGTGAGCCATGAATTGCTTTAAGGAAAGCATCTACAGTAAGTCCTCTTGAGGCATTGTCAGCTGGGTTGAAAGAAGAACTCACATACCTCCATTGTGACACCTTTGAGAGCTCCCTAATTGCAGTTACCCTGTTGGCCACAAATGTACGGAACCGTGTGCTTTCATTGTTGAGATACTTCAGGACTGAAGTACTGTCTGTCCAAAATACAGATTCCTGAAGAATCAAGTCCTATTCAGTTTTTAACATATTGTCAATTTTAGCAGCCATTGTAGCTGCAGTGAGTTCAAGACGTGGCACGGTAACGAATTTTACCGCAGCAACCCTTGCTTTACCCATAACAAAGGCACAATGTTGGTTACCTCTGTGATTCTCCATGAGCAAGTACGATACAGTAACATAACCCAGCTCACTGGCGTATGCAAAATGATGCAGCTGTGCTGAAGTGATTTCACCAAAGTTAAGTGGCTTTATGCATCTCTCAACCTGAAAGTCATTTAAGTTCTGAAGACTAGCCAACCACAGGTTCCACTGATGTCTGAGAGGTTTTGGAATACTGTCATCCCATTCATGTTTTGTTCTACAAAGCTCTTGCAGGATTTGTTTTGCAGGAAGAATGACTGGAGAAAGTATTCCAAGGGGATCATAAATGGAGCTGACTATGGACAAGATACCTCTCGTTGTTAGAGGCTTTTCCTGTAGGGTTACTTTGAACTGCAAAGTATCCGTCTCTACACAGCACTGAACCCCTAGTGCCCTTTCTAATGGCAACTTGTCCTTCTCCAGATCTAAGTCCTTCACTGTCTTTGCTTTGCTCTACTCACTTATTGATGTAAGTATGGTACGACTATTGGACATCCACTTGGTCAAATTAAATCCTCCTGATGCACACACCTCCCTTAATTCATGCATTAGAGCAATACCCTGCTGTTCAGTAGCCACAGACGTCAAACAGTCGTCCACATAGAAATTCCTAAGGACTGTCTGAATTACATCTGATCTGTGCTGTGCACTGTTGTCTTTTGCACAGCTTTGCAGAGCATAGATTGCACAACTTGGGGAGGATGTGGCACCAAATAAGTGAACAGTCATTCTGTACTCCTCCATTTCCTGAGCAGTGTCCCCTTTAGGCCACCAAAGGAATCTCAACAGGTCTTTGTCTTTAGCAGGAACTCTGACCTGATGAAACATCCCTTCTACATCTGCTGCAAGGGCTATTGGCTTATGTCTGAATCTCATCAGCACCCCAAAGAGATAATTATTCAAGTTGGGTCCTTGTAACAGTTGAGAGTTGAGTGATTTCCCTTGGTAGGTAGCTGAGCAGTCGAACACCACTCTGAGTTTGTGTTTTTGTGGGTGATACACCCCGTGATGTGGGATGTACCAAATTCTGCCAGGGTTTCCTTCGATTTTACTTGCAGAGACCTTTTCAGCATTGACCTTCGAGTAACATGTCCTCCATGAAACTACAGTAGTCCTTGCGGAAATCTGAATTTCTTTTGAATTTCATTTTCAGAAATTGAGCGCGCAGAGAAGCAACAACATAGTTGTTGGGAAAAACTACATCCTTTTTCTTCAATGGAAGGTCAATGCAGTAATGTCCATCAACAAGCTCTATGGACTGTCATACTGACTTCATAAACCGCCTATCCTCTATGGACATTTCCAATTTTTCAGCTTGCTTACACTCAGGAAAATCATAACTCATTTGCTGTTGAATTAGGTTCTCCTGACTTACCACTGAAATCCTGTTTGCCATCACCAGTGGCCATCCTGTGTCTCTGTTAGTTTGGATGTTCTCTCTCTCCAAAGGTCAATTTACAATCCAGCCCAGGATGGTCTTGACAGCAAAAGGTCCATCTCCTCTACTATTGATGACTTTCCAAGGCTCAAGAATCTTGGGTACATTTGTTCCTATTAGTAAGCCAATACCTGCATCAATCTGAGGAAGACGCAACTCTTCAAGGTACTTCCATTTCTTAACATCCTTCTGTTTTGGAAAGTTTTCTCTTTTAACTGGAATCTCCTTTTGTGAGAACACCTGAGGGACACCTCATTCAGTCCACTGTATTTCCAGTTCAGTGAAAACATGTGTACTAACAGACCTTTCCTGTCCCATAGTATGCAGCAGGATGTTTGTTTTCCTACCAGTCAGCCTTAGTTCCTTCATTAGCTGTTCTGTGCAAAATGTCGCAGATCTTCCCGAGTCTAAGAAGGCGTAGGTCATAACCTCATGATTGCCCTTTTTGGAATCAACTCTGACTGGTACAATGGGCGACGAGTACACTAAATTACCAGCCCCAGTACAGCAACAAGTTTCGCTGGTTACGGTACATGACTCGGTGATAGTTTTGGAGCTTTCTCCATCCTGAAATCCTGGAAGTGCTGGCTTCCTTTCTGGGAGATGAAGGATGGTTGGATGATTTAGCAACAAGTTTCGCTGGTTACGGTACATGACTCGGTGATAGTTTTGGAGCTTTCTCCATCCTGAAATCCTGGAAGTGCTGGCTTCCTTTCTGGGAGATGAAGGATGGTTGGATGATTTAGTGAGCATTTCTGACAAGTAATTCTTTGCATACATCGTTTACTCATGTGACCTGGTAACAAGCAACCATAGCACAAGCCTTTAGATTTCAGAAAGTCAAGTTTTTATTTGTGTGGCTTATGCTTCAGAACGTTGCAAATGTCCAATCCATGGTCTTTATTACAGCACAAGCAAAGGGTTCCATGGCTTGTTTTAGCTCTTTCCCTTCCTTTTCCTTTGCTCTTTGTTGTTTGAGTTCTGGAAGAAGTGTCACACTTGTTACAAATGTGGTTCCCTTTCAGTCGGTCACTCTCGACGTCACGTCGGATGACCGACGAAATTGGAAAATCTCGCTTAGAGGGACCAATCTACTTCGAGTGTAAACTAAACGAGCCAATGCACATTGGCATGCGATTATTGCATCCAGCTGCTGCTGATCACAGCGTGAGTATAAGTAGGCAGCAGATGCAGCGCATATTCAGCTTTTCGCTTCGGAGCCGAGCGATCACATCGTTCTGCTCCTGACTACTCTACTGAGAGAAGAAGACTGAATGAGTTCAGCGTGCTTTTGGAGAGCTCTTCGTGTTGGCGGACGGTGGTTTCAGCGGTGGTGGTTTCCCGTGTCGGGTGGTTTGCACACATCAGGCTGCACTACCCACTATTTGTGTTGCAGATGATTATCTCCCCTGTGCGCCTCAGCACACTAAAAGAGCTTTTTCCCCTAAAAGAGCAATTTCGGGTGCGTCTTTTTAAAGACGACGTTGCTTGGCAAACTTGACGTTATGTCTTTATAAAGACGATGTGGGTCTTGCTATAGACAACATATCACCCGGGCGTTCTGGATGCGGTCGTTACCTGGCGCTGGGTGATGGTCACGATCGCTGCCTTCTCGTGCCTGGGCATGAAGCACGCTGAGTTGGCTTTCGTGGATGGCTCATGCTCCTATTGCGGGGGTATGACCTTCTCGGAGTTGCGGACCGGACTCCGTTCCCTGCAAGGGGGCAGAGTGCCCGTGCCAATGCCTAGATCTGGGGTTCCCTCTGGTGGCAGCCGGGGGCGTCCTTTTTCTGGCGGTGGGCGGACTGGTCTTACGGTCACGGTGAGGAATTCCCCGCCGGGGATGCCCAAGCCCACCAGCACTTTCGAAACCAGCGGAGCTCGCAAAAAGAGCAGGATGTCGATTGCAGCATCGGAGGGTGAGCCAGAGCTTTCTGGAGAGGAAGATTCGGCTGCGCTGCTCTCCTCCGGGACCGTAGCAATGCCTGGATCGGATCCAGAAATAATGGCTATGCTTTCCCGGGCCGCCGTAGGGGTAGGGCTCGAGTGATTTGCTGGATCCGTCTGTGCTGTGGCCTTTTGGGTGACCAGAGTGACCGACTGAAAGGGAACGTCTCGGTTACGTATGGTAACCATACAACTCTGCCTTTTCAGCTTCAATTCTCAGCCCAGAAGAAGCTGTAGATGACATGCCTGAGGCCACTTGACTAGTAGATTTTTTCAGAAAGAGAGGAAGTTGTGAAGAAGAAATAACCATTGAAGCACTGTCAGTACATTCTACCTCTGCATCACATCACTCTGCCTCTTTGGATTGGAGTTTTTCAATCCAGTCTTTGACCTTGTCTACAAAGTGGTTAACTGCTTGAGACTTAGGTTCAAACCAGTGTAACTGATCTAAATATGCCTCATCATCTGACATAAGTTCTCTGGTTGCATTATTAATGTCTTGGAATGCAAGAAAGGACTGTGCAAACTCACCATTTATGCATTTATACACAGTGTCAACATTACCAGAGTCCTCAAGCAAATTTTCAATTTCTCTCATTTGCCTTGTTAAATGTCCCAGCTTGGCTTTTCTAGTCCCCATCAGCTGGTTAAGCCGTTCCTCTTGCACTTTAGCAGTCATCTTCGGCACTCTTTTAGAGGCCGTGTTCCCTTCCTCTGTTTCCATAGTAATCAGTATTCGTGTTCAATGTGTGCATTGTGTTCATCACGAAAGCAGATGAGATCGCCCTCTTGCGATGCTGTGTGGAGGCGCAAACATGGCGGGTCCATGATGGAGCAAAGTTCAATAATATCCAAAGTCCAATAATATCCCCAAAATGTCCAAAAAATTGTAAAAGTTCACCAAAGTCCGATCAGATAATCCGTAGTGTGTGTAATCCAAACGCCATCAAAGGATCTCAGCCGTGATAGTCCATTATAATCCAAGTATCGTGTCTGATTATGCGTGAATCACTAGATAATCCTCTCATAAAAAAACAAAAATATTGCTCGTTTCGGACAAAAAGGAGACGTTTTCTTACAATTATGTAGATGCAAAGTACTGGATTAACTTAAAGTGGCAGGAAAAATGGGTTCTTGCTCATCACAGAAGTCAGTCAAAAGTCTGTAACAAAAATGCGAGTTTAATCAAAACACAAAATTACAAAATCCAGTTGGTTCTTATATCCCATGATATTGCACTTGTAATTCCTTTAACTCGTGTTTCCTTAAACGTTTAAACACAAGTTTTATCCATAAATGACAGCAAGACGGTAAGAAAACTGTTTCTCCCTTATTTCCCTGCCTGCACCTATTCAGCCTCGTCTAACAGTACGTGCGTGGCCGTTAAAGAAACAGAACCGAAATTATACATCAGAAACATAAGAAATAATATTGAAACATATACATAGGAAATATCAAAATTGCCTCTCAAAGAAAGTTACAGAAGTTATACTTTAGAGGTCATTACTTGCAAAACAACACTCGAAGCAAACAGTTATAATATACAAATTATTGACATATTAATTGGCTCTTACAGTTACTGAGGAAATGATTCCATTTGTGTCATTCCTGAATGAGCAGCATTTTGGAACCGATCATTTGATTTAGAGACTCACTCATAAAGACAATTATTTTATTCCCGATTGATTCAGCCTTGTGAAAGAATTTGTTGACTGAAAAATTCAGTGACTTGCTCATAAAGGCACTTGTTTAATTTCTAAATGAATCAGCATTTTTTAAAGAATACTTCTTTTGAATTTGTAATTTCTTTTTGATCATTAAAGTATGTTCCATATAGTATGAATGTGTATAGAATAGTATTTATGTAATCCGGACACATTACATTTGTCATGTTGACCTACAGTACCAGCGTCATTTGCGTTGCTTCAATGCCATTCACATATACTATCCCTTGGCCTCACGGGAGAGTAAAGTGTCCATTGGATGCACACTTCATTTGTTTCATTTTAAAAATGATTACGCCATTTTGAATGAATGATTCAAATTCAGTCTATTGCCCAGACTGACACAATCTTTCTGGAGCCTTCAAACATGGACAAATGCGGAGTGAAAAGTCTCAGTGCTGTTGGACTGTTAAATCAACACTCTTGAAACACCAGTAATTTGAGGACTGGAACTGACTGTTGGATATGTGATTGGAAAATACTTTGCACCTGCCAACATACAAAAGCATGTGAAACCACAGATAACTGAAGAATGGGGCACTGAAATTTAACCCCAAACCTTTAAGGAACCACCCTCAAAATACCATTAAGATCCCACTGCCCTTAAAGGGTTAGTTCACCCAAAAATGAACTAATTTTTTCAGCAGCGCTGAACTCATACATCATCCGCCAGAGCTGCTTCCATGTAGGACTGTTGGCGCAAGCTACATTAAAGTGATTATTACATTTTGAATATGGATATTTTTCTTACAAAAATGCATCAAATCGCTACAGGAGGCCTTTGTTCACCCTCCGTAGCCGTGTGAGAATTTTCTTTTTTATGGATGGGCGCTTTTTATTTAACTTCTTTTGGAATAATGCATGCAACACCCGCTGAGTTGCATTAAACAGATTGAAAGATCAAAGACAATTTTTAATTATAACTCCGACTGGATTCGTCTGAAAGAAAACAGTCATTTCCCCTATGTGATTGAGGAGTTATGTGGCTAATTTTCATTTTTGGGTGAACTAACCCTTTAAATGTAGCACAGGCATAAGGCTAATGCAGTTATAAGCTTTCTGTAAGATCAGTTTGCAACTTGGATATTAACCAGCATACTGTAATGCTCAAGGAAGTACAATGTGGCATTGATGGAATATTTAGAGGGATTATCACAGTTCATAGAAATCGTTAGCATCCCTTAAAGCAGCGGGTGCCCACCCTGCTCTCCTGGCTATCGAACTGTCGCTGCAAGTTCGCTCCAACCCTAATCAAACACACCTGAAGCAATTAATTAGGGTCTTCAGGATCACTTAAAATTAAAGGCAGGTGTCTTTGATTAGAGTTGGAGCTAAACTTTGCAGGACAGTCGATCGCCAGGAGCAGGTTTGGGCACCCCTGCCTTAAAGGAATTTACAAAATTTACATTTCATGAAAATGCACTCACCCTCAGACCATCAAAGATGTAGATGAGTTTGAATTTAGCTTTACCACCGCACTTCCTCATCACCAATGGATCCTCTTTGCAGTGAATGGGTGCCGTCAGATAGATGAGAGTCCAAACAGCTGATAAAAACATCACAATAATCACAACTCCAGTCCATCAATCAATGTATTGTGAAAAGTTGCGTGTTTTTGTAAGAACGAATCCATCATGCATTTTAATTAAATGTCTCTCCTGGCCAAAATACAGTTCCATAATCTGTAATAATAACACTTCCTCCAGTGAAATAAATCCATCCCCTATTGTCCTCTCACATTAAAATCCACTGACATTATATTTGTTTTGTTTAAACAGTGCTTGATCTGTGCGTATTTCTATCCTGATTCAGACAAATGTATCACTGGAGAAAGCAATATTATGGATAGAGGACTCATTTTAGCTGGAAGCTATGGTTTTAGGTTAAAAACATTTTAATGATGGATTTGTTTATTACAAACATGCAGCTTTTCACTTCACAAGATGTTATTCTGATTACTGTAGTCATTGTTTGATTCTTGTGATTATTGTTATTTTTACGGCTTTTGGGCTCTTATTTTGACAGCACCCATTCACTGCAGAGGATTCATTGGTGAGAAAGTGAGGTAATGCTAAGTTCTTCCAAACCTGTCTGGATAAAGAAACAAATTCATGTATAATTTAGATGGCCTGAGGGTGAGGAAATTGTCAGCAAATATTAATTTTTAGGTGAACTATTCCTTTAAAGCTGGATGATTTTAATGTTCCTCATTACACTTTGGGTCATAAAACTTTTAACCCGAATCCAGCAAAGACAAGACCAAATATGCTAAAGTTCAGACCTGTGAGAGCAAAAGGAAAAATATCCCTGCATCTATAGACCTACTGTAATGGAAAGAGTCATTAATTAGGCAGAATCATAAGCCACAAAATTCTTAGTGGCTGCTGCTCTTCTGAGTAACCACAGAGAGAGAGAGAGATGTCTGGAGCAGTAATTGGAGTTCCAGTTCATAGGAGCTGAGGATATATTTTTTGAAAGTGCAAATGCTAACTCTAATGAAGCTCTTTACAAAGCCCTTTTGATAAAGTGCTGATGATAAGAAGAACTTGGCTGAATAGTGCATTGTATGTTTGAAAATATCTCTGGGTGACATTGCCTGGTTTCTGCCCCAATTTTGTTCCCTCAAGAACTATTCCACCTTGCTCTTGCAGGTAAAACAGATGCAGAAGGGGTTGGTCATCCATCCTGCAGCAGGCAGGCTCCCATCGAGCTGTCCTCCTCTCCAGATGAACGTTGTAACGGAGCTGATAGTGCCTCAGACACAGTCAAGGACTCTGCTGGCCTTGCACTTATCTCAAGTTGCTATTCAGGAGAAGTGCTCATGTGCAGTGATAAGTGCAGAACAAAGACAAGCGTTGGCCAGGTCAAAAACGTTCAGGATAACTAAAAAGTATTGAGTATAAGTGTTGAGGAATGTTGTTTTTCAAGAAACTTATTTATAATAGTTTTTTATTATCATATTATGAAAAATTTGTTTTATGTTACTTTCTATTGTCAGCTGACTGAGACTTTTCCATATATACTGTAGATGTATGTGTGTGTGTGTGTGTGTCTGTAGAACCTTTTAATATATACATTTTTACACACACACATACATATATATATATATATATACTGTATTTTTGATCAAATCAATGCAGCCTTGGTGAACATAAAGGACTTCTTTCAAAAATGTTTGTGTGTATGATGTAAAACGTATAATATATTAATAATAATAAAAGTTCAATAATAGTTCACAATATTACTGTATTTTTTTTTAATCAAATAAATGCATCCTTTGTGAGCATAAGAGATTTCTTTAAAAAAAAAATCGTAATTATTCAAAACTTCTGATTGGTAGTGTAAACAATACAAAATAATATATCAATTATAAAAATGTTGAGTGGTAGTGTATTTTAAATAATTAAATGTTTCTCATTAAAAAAAATACAATTAAATTATAAATATAACAGTAATGAATTTTTTTCTGAAATAGTAACTCTGAAATTATAGTGCATATTTAAATTATATTTATGTCATAAGTAAAAATTAGAAAATGCATCAAATTACATAACATCTTGTAACATGCTGCGCCCAACGTGAAGTATGCTAGCCTAATGTTTCTTTTTCACTAGCTATCTAGTGGTTTGTCAGGTCATTTGTTTGATACTTTCATATTCTGTAAATACTTTGAGTGAAAGTTGAATGTCGTTTAATCAGTGCCAACTTGAATAAGCACTGCCATTTTGTGACTATTTTGAGGTATCAATCTATATAATGCAGCTCAGAGAAACAAAACAAAAAAAACAAACAGAAGCTGCTTCATATCTGTACTGATGGATGCCTCTAAACCAGAGACAAATGAAAGGATGACTTGTGTTTTAATTTGCAGAGATATATGGGAGCTCTGGGAGAGCGAGAGACGGAAACAAAGCAGCAGTCTTCTTGAAGGCAATGTCACCATGGTTAATGCACATTAGTACACCAACCGAAAAAGCCTCTGACATTTATTGATAAGGCACAGATGCCTGAGGGAAACTGATGGAATGTGCATGTGTCTTAAATTGAACTGAGGGTTATGGCGTGTATCTAGGAAGAAAAACTTTTTTCTCATCTTGAGTGAAGGACACAGTCAGCCCACCCATAGAAACGCCTCCTACTAAAATCAAAAGCATTGGCTGAATTACTGTGGAAGGACGAAAGGCAGAAGTGTCATACCCACTCAAAATAGGACATTTTTGAGCCAGAATTTGGAATGCAATTTCAAAAAAAGTATTTATTTATTTATTTATTTATTCCTATCAGTTTTTTTGCATGATAAAAATGTCTTTAAAACACTGAGGCAGAATTTATTTCAATCATACCTTCAGCAGACCATTAATGTTTAACAGAAATGATGTCATCATTTACTGTCATTAAAACTTCTTTTTTCTTTTTTAAATGTACATTTTAGCTTCTCAAGTGTTTTTACATTTGCTTTCAATATATACATATAGACGTTTACCAAAAGTAATTTAGTAAAACATAATTATTCGGAAATTGAACCATTGACTTGGTTTTGCAAGCTGACCGTTGAATTGCATTATTGCCTTACATGTAAAAAAATAACTATACATTTTAAAATCTAAATGTATTCAAATAAATATACAATTAGTAAATTAAAATTTATATTTTTAAATATTCTCTATTTGACCACGTACTTTACAACTGTTTCCTGTTTGTACCTATTAACAAAAAATAAAATAAATAAAAAAAATATCACCACCAAAAAATAAAATATAACCCCCCCCCCCCCCCCCCAAAAAAATAAAAAAAAAAAACATGAAGTCTTGTCAGGTGATTCATCACAGTTACATCCAGGATAATCACCCGATCACAGTCACCTGAGTTCTGACACCCACACCTGCTATCACCAATCAAGCCACACTACAAATACACACACATCACAGTTACTCACTGTCCGGTCTACCGTTCACTCATATGGACTGTTCTGGACTCTCTCAGCTGAGCTCACCTAGAAAGACTTACCTTCTGTCTCTCCCGCGATCCTCCAACGACTCCTTGGAAACTGTTCCACGATCTCCAATGACCCTGCCAAAGATACAAACCATCAGAACTCAGATAAGAACCCCATAATCATTCACTGTGCTGACACTCACCTGCATTTACCTCACCCGTTCCATTCCTCTGCATATCCTGTCAATAAACCATCCTGTTTTGCACTTACCTGTTATTTCCGGCCTTGCTTTGTGACAGAAGACCGGACCAATGCAATTACCTCCATGGATCCTCGACCTCCCACACCTGCAGAAGTCCTGGAGGAGCTAGTAAATGCCCTCCAGGCTTCCCTGCTTCCTCTGGCAACCCCCCAATCTGCCTCTGTCAGTCCCATGGCCATGCCGGCTTCATACGCCGGTGACGCAACTGAGTGTGACGGCTTCCTCCTGCAAGTGGCGCTGTATATAGTGATGCAGCCTCAGAAGTTTACCACCGAACGCACAAAGGTAGCATTCCTGATCTCACTTCTTAACGGAAGAGCGCTGTTGTGGGCCAAGGCCATATGGAACATTAATAGTGCCATAATTAATTCATATGATGCCTTCACTAACCATTTCAAAGAAGTATTTGGTCATACTACAGGAGTGCTATCTGTGACCGACCAATTACTGTGGCTGTGCCAAGGCACTTCTTCCATTAGCAACTACACACTGAGATTCAGAACGCTGGCGGCGACTAGCGGGTGGAATGAGGAAGCTCTACTTAGCGCATACCGGCAAGGATTGAATCCCCGTGTACAAGCTCAAATGGCTATTTATGATGATTCCGTTGGACTGGAAAGTTTCATACAAAAAGCCAACCGAATTTCCCAGCGTCTGTCCACATGCCACGCTACCGAAGCCGCCCACCAGTCTGGCATGCCCGGCATGGGTTCCCCAGTACCAGAGCCGATGCAAGTAGACCCCTCCCGGCTCACCCCTTCTGAACGTGCTCATCGCCTTGCGGCAGGTCTGTGCCTTTACTGCACTGTGGCAGATCATTACATCAGGACCTGCCCAGTCAGACCCCCACGTCCTGTGGTGAGTACCCTCCAACTAGACCGTCATTTCCACGCTATCAATGCTATCGGTACAACTACTTACAACAGACCTTTCTGTTTCAGTACCTGCCCTCATTGACTCGGGCTCCTCGGGCAATTTCATAACCCAGGACCTATTGAATCGTCTCCATCTGCCCCGGAAACGTCATGCCCAGGAGCTCCGAGTCGAGACCATCCAGGGAAAACCGCTAGGACGGGGGTGGGTGAAATATCGAGCACCGACACTAAGGCTTAAGATTGGCACTCTACATGAGGAGGAAATCACGTTTCTGGTACTGAAGGGACCTAACCGTGGATATCATCCTGGGACGCCCATGGCTAGTTCTCCATTCTCCAGAGATCACATGGGACACGTGAGGTGACTTGCTGGAGCAAGCACTGTCACCGCAACTGCTTCACGTCACTACCTACTCCGCTCCCAGGATCACACTCAGTTCAAGTTGCATCCACCCTTGTCGAAAGCCCCGAACCTCGGGAAAAGGTCACGGTCCCATCTGATTATTCGGCGTTCCAGGATGTTTTCAGTAAGCAGGCGGGGAAGGAGAAGGATCCCCAATTACCACCTCACTGACCATGGGACTGTGCCATCGACTTGCTGCCTGGAGTATAACTCCCCAAGGGTAGAGTATACCCGTTGTCCATCCCAGAGCGCAAGGCGATGGAGGAATACATCAAAGAGGCTCTTAACCAAGGATTCATCCGAACTTCCACTCCTCCAGCTGCTTCTAGTTTCTTCTTTGTGGGCAAGAATGACGGGTGCTTGCGGCCTTGTATCGACTATCGGACTCTGAACTCCCATGCGGTGAAACTGCCCTATCTACTTCCCCTGGTCCCGGCCGCCCTCGAGGAACTCCGTGGGGCCTGCATATTCTCCAAGCTGGACCTGTCAAAGTTCGCTACAACCTCTTTCAAGCCGGGAGGCGATGAGTGGAAGACTGCATTTCTCACCACCACAGGTCACTATGAGTACTCGGTGATGCCGTTTGGGCTAGCCAACGCCCCGTCGATCTTCCAGGGATTCATGAACGAGGTGTTCCGGGAGTTCCTCCACCGCTTTGTGATTGTCTACATCGACGATATACTCCTTTACTCCCGGAACGGGGCCGACCATCGCCAACACATTAAGCAGGTCCTACAGAAGCTTCATCAACTCCATCTCTTCTTAAAGCTGGAGAAATGAGAATTCCATCGCCCCTCTGTGCATTTCCTGGGTTACATCGTTGGCCAGGAAGGGATTCAGATGGATCATGGGAAGGTTGATGCAGTCAAGGAATGGCCTCTTCCCCAGACCGTAAAGGAGCTCCAGAGATATCTAGGATTCGCCAACTTCTATCGTCGATTTCTCAAGGATTTCAGTTCCCACACTGCTCCTTTGGCTTCCATGCTCAGAGGAAAACCCAAGTCCCTGTCCTGGACCACCAGCGCACACAAAGCGCTCACAAACCTCAAAACAGCCTTCAGCACGGCCCCCATCCTGATCCGGACATTCCGTTCATCCGTTCAGGGCCGTGCTTTCCCAACATTACGGTTAGCCTCCTCGCCTCCAGCCTTGCGCGCACTATTCTTAGAAACTGACCCCAGTGGAGCAGAATTATGACATCAGAAACCGGGAGTTGTTGGCTAGCAAACTCGCCCTGGAGGAGTGGCGGCACTGGCTCTCACGCATGCACTCTCCAGACACACCTTCCGATCCTGAGCCCATTCTACCTCCAGCCCTGATTGTAAGCCCCATTCAATGGAACATCGACGATGACATTCGAGCCGCCACTTTTACCGAACCTGCTCCGCCGGGAGGCCCAAAAGGGAAACCATATGTGCCCACTTTCCAACGACAATCCCTTCTGGGCTCAGTTCACAATGTACCGGGCTCTGGACACCCAGGCAGCCAACGGACCCTCTCGCTCCTCCAAGCTCGGTACTGGTGGCCCAGTATGACCCAGGATGTCATCAGGTACGTCCGAGGTTGCTCAGTCTACGCCATGTCCAAGACCCCTCGTCACCTCCCCGTAGGCAAGCTAGTGCCCCTGCCGATCCCGGTCTCACCTGATAATTGATTTTGTGACTGACTTACCCAACTCAGACGGTTATACCTGCATCTTGGTAGTCGTAGATCATTTTTCCAAAGCCTGTAAACTAATCCCCCTCAAAGTACTTCCCACCGCTCTCGACACTGCAGAAAACTTATTCACCCACATATTCCAAAACTTTGGAGTCCCCGAGGATGTAGTCTCCGACAGGGGACCTCAGTTTATCTCCCGCGTTTGGAGGGCATTCTTCCGGCTACTAGGGGTCACGGTCAACTTATCCTCAGGCTACCATCCCCAGACAAACGACCAGACTGAGCGGAAGATCCAGGAACTCGGACGTTACCTCCAGGCATACTGTCACGACGACCAACACAGCTGGAGCCGTTTCCTCCCTTGGGCTGAGTATGCACAGAATTCCCTGAGACAGACCACCACCGGCCTCATGCCGTTTCAGTGCATACTCGGTTAACAGTGCATACTCAGACGGTTCTCCTGTCCACGGGAAGAGTATGCCGAGGTTCCAGTTGTAGACCACTGGTTCCGAGTGAGCGAGAGAGTGTGGGACTCAGCTCACCTCCACCTCCAATGTGCAGTGCGGAGGCATAAAGCCTTCGCAGATGCTCGGCGTACTTCCACTCCCCCTTACCATCCAGGAGAGAAACCCCTGTCCAGCTGGGAGCGCCCTGTAAGAAGCTGATTCCCCGCTATATTGGTCCGTTCCCGATACAGAGGCAGATCAACGAGGTTACAGATGAACTCCGACTCCCACCCAGGTACCGAATTCACCCCACTTTCCATGTTTCACTCCTTAAACCTCACTCTCCCTCTGCTCCAGGACCCACTGAATTCGACGAACCTCCTCCTCCAGAAATCCTTGACCAACCGTCCCTCTACCTGGTCCGAGACATCCTGGACTCGTGGCGACGGGGTGGTCGGCTGGAATATTTAGTCGACTGGGATGGTTATGGACCGGAGGAACGTTCTTGGTTGGTCAGGGATGACATTCTGGACCCTTTGCTACTGGAGGACTTCCATCCACCCATCCTGGTCGCCCCGCACCCAGAAGCCGTGGAGGTTCCGGAGCTGTCCCTGGGGGAGGGGGTAATGTCAGGGACATCATCACAGTCACTTCAGTCACCATCCAGGATAATCACCCGATCACAGTCACCTGAGTTCTGATCACCCGCACCTGCTGTCACCAATCAAGCCACACTACAATTACACACACATCACAGTTACTCACTGTCCGGTCTTCCGTTCACTGACTGTTCTGGACTCTCTCAGCTGAACTCACCTAGAAAGACTTGCCTTCTGTCTCTACCGCGATCCTCCAACGACTCCTCGGAAGCTGTTCCACGATCTCCCACGACCCTGCCAAAGATGCAAACCATCAGAACTGAATATTTGGGTTGAACTGTTCTGGAACAGTGTTGTAAATACAACTTAACCACTGATTTCTAGTTGTGTCCTCTTTTGGAAGGCCAAAAAAAGTAGTTTTGCTTTCACAATGAAACACACCGGGGGCGTCACACCGCGGCTTGGTGAGGACTTCTGGCAGGCTTGCGGCAACCACATATGACCCCGGGCTGGCTCCCTTCGGCCCCACGTGAAAGCCCGCTCCGGCGATCCCCTCACTAGTTTGAGGTCTTTCCTCAGCGACTGGCACGGATCAGCTCTAGGCATGACGTCTTCTTTTGGAAGGCCAAACAAAGTAGTTTCGTTTTCACAATGAAACACAGCATCTCCACGACATGGCGGCGGCAACAACAATACCTAACAATATCTTCCCACACAGTGACGCAGACATGTTGGGGTGTGTTTAAACGAGGTGTTTTAGGAGGGCGTGGACAAGTCTTAACTTTTATAAAGAATATCTCTTTGGGTTTGAGACTTTAGTCTTTGTAACTTTAGGGATCTTATCTTATGCACGAACAGCTTGTAACACTCCAAAGAGAAAGGAAAATTTGAAATTGCATCATATGACCCCTTTAAATCCCATTTGTATGGTTTCCTACAATCTGCTCATCTGCCATCGACGGTTATGTTTACGGGTAGACCTTCATGCTTTTTTTAAAAATCTTGCATTTTCACAATTCATTGCTACTGCATAAAATAGTTGCGTTTTCTTATAAATTTGGGTTGGTTACAGAATAAGTGTTTGTGCAGTTCGTAAATCTAAATAGGATTCCCTCTTTATATCAATATCCTGAAGGTGAACTTGGTCAATATAGAGCCAAATATTGAACATGACATATTAGCTTGTTTTTCCTCAAACATAGAAAGCATGGAGTTCAACGAGGGAAAGACATAAACAGGTTGTGTGTTTACAGATAAAGATTCTAATTACAAACCAAGCACTCTGAAGATAGCATGCTAACCATGCCTTTCTATTCCCCAGTGAGTTCGGCTGGTGCTATATGCAGTGTTTTGGCATCCATGGTAAATCCCTGGCTGAGAGGATCATTACCCAGTTGTCAACAAACTACCTGATGCCAGTCAACACAATGGACAGTACCTCCGCCATCTTTCCTGCACTTTCATCTTGTAAAATTTGACTTTTCTCTTTGAATAAACATACTTCAGTCTTTTGACTTTATCAGATCAATAGCTGAAGCTGATAGCGCTTGCATGTACTTTTCCACTTATCAGTTGCTGATTGAATGTGTTTTCTCTCAAGCATTTTACACTGATGTATTACTTATGTGCTTAAGTACTTTGCTAGTATCCTCTGATCAATTATAGGAGACTGATAGGGAGTCGTAATGGGCTGCAGAGTGTCGGATTAAGTGAGATGTTAGAGACTGACGTAACTGACTGGACTGCTAAACAAATGGATGAATGGGTGATTTCAAGGTAGGTGAGGAGAAAGATTTACTGAGACTGTTGTCCAGCTCTATCACCCTTCTGTCCTCGCTGAAGATACTTAACCCTGGTTTGCACCATGTGGAATAGTCATTCTGAATATAATTTGTTTCTATGACTTGCGCAATATTGCCTTGAACTTATAATAGGGGTGACCTCCCTGAAGTAGCTTGGTGTAACTACACCACACCATATATGCCGTCTTGGTAGAAACAGTACAGGTGAATTCCAAACGCCTTTATGCACCCTTGACAGCACCATGGGAAGGGGATGCCATGGCATTCCAAATGTCTTCATTATCACATGTAAATGCCCTGCTCCCTCAAAAGTCCCTACTTCAAGGGCTCTACAAGTAGGGCAAAGGGATGCTTACTTCAGATTGGATTTGTTTGTTCATTTATTTGTCTGTTTGTTTACTTATTTAGCTGGCATGGTCATTTCTCCATCTGACAAGGAGTTCAATTAAATTTCATTTGATCATGTGAACTTAGTTTAATTTATTAAAAAAATGTTTGTATTAGTACTCCAATCATACAGTATATAATATTAAAAAATATTTGCAAATTACTTCTGTTTATTTTAACTTTCTATTTATTAAAGTAACCTGAAAAAAATGTAGCATGATTTCCACAAAAATATTAAGTAGCTGTTTTCAGCTGTTTTCAACATTGATAATGAGAAATATTATAAATTGGCATATTAGAATGAGTAATGTGACACTGAAGACTGGAGTAATGGCTGTTGAAAATTAAATTCAGCTTTACCATTACAGGAATAACTTACTTTTTAAAATATACTAAAATAGAGAAAAAGTTTTACAAAACAATATTGCTGTTTATACTTATTTATTTTTTTTAGATCAAATGCAGCTTTGGTGAGTATAAGAGACTCTTAAAAAGCTTACCTACCCCAAACCTTTTAACGGTAGTGTAAATGCATACTGGCAATGTTAAATAGCTTGTAAATGTTCAGATGTATACTTAGAATGTAAATGACAATTTGTCATTTAATATAGTATATACATAATAAAAGTATATACATGTAATTTTAACGGTAATTGTGCAATCACATACAGTAGTGAGAAAATTTAGCTATGCATTCTGGGGTTAAAATTGTGTATTTCTTATGTTTTGTATAGAGAGTGATCCAATTTAGTTTCCTTCCCCATTCCTCCTCAAATAAACACACACTGAGTTTAGCTGGAGGACAGTATAGTGCATGAACCTCCGCCATCTGCTCTGCCAGGTCCCCTGCCAGGGAAGCTTCTTTTAATTTCACTAACCACCTTGACTATAATTCACAACTATAATCAATGGTTTCTTACTTTCAGCATGTAGGTGCTCAATTCGAGATTCCGCAGCCCCACTCTGCACACAGGGAATTGCTTTTGACCTATATATTTTCCCTAAACACTTTTGAGGCATTTCATTGCTTTCCAAGCTTGCTGTTAACAAATGGAGTCATGACAAAATGGTCAGCATTTTTCCATGTCATGCTTCCAGTTTAAGGTATTAGGCCTTTTTGTGAAACACTAGCAGAATGAATTTCTGTAAGTAAGACAATTTCCACATAAATTGTAAATTGAAGGGATTTATGAATGATTTACACAGAATTTCAATCTGCTTGTCTTTCATGAATAATTCCCATTATGTTGAATTGTCCTTCAAATATTACTCTGCACTTCAGTATTTTCAAAATACATTCAAATCTGAAATTGTATTTAATTCCTGAATTAATTCCTGGTAATTAATTGCTACTGTATATACACTGAGGTTTCATACACAAAAATACCATATTTTGGAAAGTGAAAGTGTGTTGAGAGAGAAAAAGCAATATATTAGCAGAATGTGAAGTCAGAAAGATTGGTGAAGCCCATTTTGGGATAAATTGAGCTGCCACATATTGCCGTATTTGCACTGTGCTCATTACAAATGCATGTATCCATATGTCAGGCAGTTCTAATGTAAATTTTATTAACAGAGCTAGAAAGAGTTCAGTCAATCATTTGTTTTAATTAGCAAATTACAGTTATTATTTAGAGGCCGAGTGCTTAGAATTTTAATTGTGCCAATAGGAGCATACTTTGTTCATGATTCAACTAGATTGGATGGTGATTTCATAATTTATTCTTTTAAATGTATGTGTTTGCCACAATAATTGAAAGTAACTTACACTGCATCCCACGTATACATTTTAATATATTTTAAAATACATTTTAATTTCTATTTATTTAAGATATTGTTTAAATTATCTTTTACATTTTGCACTTGACAAATACTTTTATCAAAAACTAATTATATGGTCTCATGGCATAACGAGGCATACCTGGTGGGCACTTTTTAGCGAGAAGCGAAATACATACAATAAGTGTCCACGCAGCCGGGGTGGTGGAGGCAGGCAGGACGACAACGATTTAAAATAAGGATATTTATGTAGACACAAGGCAGTCCCGTTCAGCGTTGAGACCTACTACACTCGGGGTAACATTCACAAAATGACAAACTAGGATTACAAGAGGACAGGAACTATAGGGCAGAAATGAGGGGCACCAGGGGTGAAAACACAATGAGGTGATAACTAATAATGGGAACAGGAAACAACAAGAAGGACAAGAGGGAGAAACCATAAGACACAGTCCCCAGGGTTGTGACAATAATACATATCACCGCGTTTGCCAAAATAAATTAAAAACTGAGGCAGTAAACTTCGAACCTTTATTCTTTTAAACAAATTTACAGCGGTTTCGATTATAAGCACAATTACTTGAAGAATATAATGTTATGACTTCAAAACAATATTAATATGCTGGAAGATTTGAAAACTGATGCTTTTGAACGTTAGCATCACACATATCCAGCTTCATATATATGAGTTTTCATCGACAGTAGGTTTGTTCGGTAGCTCACAGAGTACAGAGTACGGAGACGTACTTTTGAGGTGAGGAGCTCCGCTTCAAATCACGTGTAACCACGGTTTGACAAAACAGTTCAAATCTGCATATAAGGAAGTTGAAATGGCACGGTTGCATCAACAAATGTGTTTTTATATCTCTTTGTTTTCGTTAACACTATCGGGTAAGTTTAGGGTTGGGTTTGGTGTAGCATATTTCCAACACGATAGAGCATTAAGTTTTAGCGACAGTACACGGATATTTGAATTCTGAACCCGCCGCAATACATACCAGAAGCAGCATAATAAAAACACAGCAATACGTAGGCCTACCTATATCAACATAATAAAAACGTACCAGGGTTCATGTATTGAACCCATGTTTTAGCGCCACTCAGTGGACATTTCTCTTTGAAACTGGGCGAAACGTGCAGTAAGGTACGTAAACGGGGTTGCACAAAAAGTACCCAGAGGTATGTATTTTTAAGAGACCAGGTTGAATTATGTATATTCAATGCATATAACACCACAAATTACCGGTCAAATTGTTCAGCATGTGCTTCAGAATGAATCATGTAGTTAGACCTTATCCAGTAAATGCCATCTGCAGTAGCTGAGGAGAGCAGGGTCAGGTGTGGAGTGGTTCGGCGCTGGAGGTAGTGGAGTATATTTTCATCTGAATGTACCTTAAAAGCAAGATGGATTGAGCAAAAGGGAACACGTGCAATGGCTGTTCAATCTTTTTTTTCACTCCTCTTCAAAAAGAGCAAGAAGCTCCAGCTTACTGGTTAAGAGGCGAAGTGGCTCTCCCTTTCCCCTGTGGAGGTGATGGGGCCCTAGGAGTGACACTCGATAGTCGGCTCTGCCTCCCCCACCATCATGCTAATGAGGTCAAGTGATGAATTGCAGAGCCAAACTACAGGGGCAAAATGTATGAGGACCAGATTGAGGAGAGCACACAAAAAGCCAGCGGCCAGGACAAGCTAGTCTTTTTTGACCCAAAAAACAAGGGCAATTCATTTAATGGCATGGCATATGGAGTGACAACCTCTTAAATGTTGTAATTTTACTGCAGGTGCACAACATTTTAAATGCAATTGAGGTTTTGCGATTTTAAATTGTCACTAAAATTATTGTCTTGGATCAGTTTGACCTGGCTATTATTTTACTATTTAATATTGTTGTTTTGAACTATGCTACTCAGTAGCAAAATATTTAGCTAAAAAAGCTAAAGAATTAAAAGAAAATTACAGCAGTTCTTGCTTAATATTGTCACTAATATTGTCAGTATTGTCAGCAATAGTATCTAGCAAGCAAAAGCAATTTCATATTCATGCAGATCCAAACAATAAACTCGTTATTTTAGAAATAGTTTTGCAAACCCAGTAAAAATGGATGATGTGTTCATTAGCAATAACACTTGACAAGTACAACTGTGCCTTTTACATTCATCATGTCAGTATGGTGTACAAACGTGGGAAACGGTTGAATAATAAGCATTCTGTCAAAGTCAGTCCTGTCTTCACTACAGTCTGTATCCATTTAGAGTGGAAATTAGAACATCTAAATATGTTGAAAACTGTCATACTCAATGCGCACACATTAATACTCGTGTTTCCATGTCTGCAACCAGGGCTGGATTATGGCCTCTGCTCACATGGTGCAGGTGACATAAAAAAATTATGTACATTGCTCATTTAGCCTACGAATGCTACCAACATTGCAACAATACAAAGCTGGTTGAAAATAGTTTATCTTACTTTTTAAGATTAACAGAGACTACTATTTTCAGTCTTCTAATGTTTTTTTGTGCACATTGTTTAGGGACAGAGGTTTGGGCCTTTGAAGAGATGTACCCAGGGGCCTCACAGTCCATTCTTGTCTGCACCAACTAATAGGCCTATGACATATATCAAAATGCCTAACATCAAGTACATAGATAGAAAACAGGATAAAAACCATAAGGAAGACATAGTCTTGATTAGATAAAAAATGAAAAGAATATATGAGGTAAAGCAAGACACCCAGAGGCAAATAAATATAATTCCATTGTGATCTTGATTATCAAAAGCAATCTGAAGCAGAATAATATTAAATTTTCTTCTAGACTGTCAGAAAACCCTCCAAATGATAAACACTGATTGACACAGAGAATATGTAATTTTCTCCAGTTTTAAAATCTGAGACATAAAGGGAAAACCCTCGGGGCATTTTTGAAATATCAACAAAAATGATGCTGGTATTACTGAATATTCCTTTAGTGCCACTGGGAGTGTACTTACTGACAATCGTGCACTAAAATTGCCTTTGCATGCCTTAGAATCAAAACGAGTCCTGGGACCCGTTTTAAATAAGGAGGTTCAACCAACTCTGATTTAAAACTTGAACTCTGAGTTGACTTAATCTGAGATGGGAAACTCTGAGTTTTCGGGTTCAGAACAGCTGAATTGTGTAAGTTCAGTCAACTCTGAGTAGGTTGACTCTGAGTTTAGCATGTGCACCACGACTATGAAAAGCCATGATCAATGAAGACTCGAATCATCCTGCTACCAGGAAAAAACTGTTTTGTGAATTTAGTATTTTGCCATGTCATTACATTTTTCAGAGCAGGGGTGGGCAAACTTGGCCCTTCCAGGCCACTTTCCTTCAGAGGTTAGCTACAACCCTAATCAAACACTCCTGAACCAGCTAATCAAAGTCTTACTAGGTATACTTGAACGTCCAGGCAGGTGAAGGTCATATCAGGGTTGGATCAAATCTCTGCAGGAAAGTGGCCTGGAAGGGCCAAGTTTGCCCATCACTGGTTTAGAGCATAAGAAATTTTGAAAAATGATATTTTATTCATATTTTATGCCATGTCCTCTGTAGAAGATATTGGGACTTTAAAAAGTCATGTTTTTTTAAGAAATAAAAAGACATGAATAGACATGAAAAGGCAAAAACAGTGGGATTTTTGGTTTAATCACAAATCAATTTTTTTTTTTTTACCAAACTTTGTATAAAGACGATTCTCAACTATGTTATGAAAGATATTTTTAAAAAACATTTTTCTTTATGCAAAATGTGTGTAAAATGGCCATAAACAAGTTTTCCCATTATATACAATGTATCTATAAACTGTATCTAATTTGCATATTAATGTGTTTTTGGGGCATCATAGAATGAACAAATAAGTGCAATAATGGGAGTAATAATTAGCAAGATTTTCATAATAATATCTAATATTTAATAGGAATATTGATACATAATTTTTTCTCTATTCATTTGTTGTGTCTCCCACAATGTGTAATAAACATGCTTTAAGTCCTGGTGTCCTCTACAGTGGACATGTATGAAATCGACATCCTGTTTCATAACAGAAAGTCACATTTTGATTTGAAACCCCATAACATATTCCTGAGATGTTGATTTATGACAAACAATTTGAAAATTTGTCAGATTTAAATGATAATTACAAAATATTATCATATTTCCATAAGGGTGTTACACCTGATCACTAAATTAATGTCAGCCATTTTTAAAGACCAAGGAGAAGGAGTAGTCATGGTGAAACATCCAATCATTTGGAATCTCTGAAAAGCCCTGAATGCAGTGTTGCCAACTTAGCAATTTTGTTGCTAGATTTAGCAACTTTTCAGACTACCCTAGCAACTTTTTTTTCAAAAAGCACCTAGCAACAAATTTAGCTATTTTTAAAAAGTTTTTGGCAACTTTTGTAAAGTGTCGCAAATTATAAAAAATACATATTTTCATCTAAATTACACAAAAAGAGGAAACCATTGAACAGCTAGCCAGCCAAGCAGCACATCGACACAGAGAGCTAGAGAAAGATGCCTAACAGTACAAACAAATGTGCATTAAGTTGCTAGTTCCAATTGGTCAATAATAAATGCACATTTATGACAGCATGTTATTAGTTTGTAATTGTTGTTCAGTTAGGTACACTGTAAGAAAAATGTGGAAAAAACTGAAAAAAGTGCATAGTCATTTTCTGCTAGGATGTTATCCATTAAGTTGTAACCTGTAACCTTAAAACACAAAATGCAATGTGGAATTTAAAACACAGGTAAAACACATTTACATGTAAAAAATAAATACGTATTGTCCCTTCATATAAACAGTACATTGTGTCCTATTTTTATAGACTTTTGTGTAGCACACTAATTAACTAGTACACTGCTTAAAACTATAATTGTTCAGAATGTGCAGTTTTACTAGTTAATAAGAAAATACATAAAATGTGTAACTCTTCAATAATTCAATGTTGTAAAAAATCAGATCATAAAGATGTGCTACTTATGTTACTTTTACAAATTAAAATATTTGATGTTTATAATATTTTTATGAACAATTAAAACAATATTTTTCGCTGAGATTTGAGTAATATCGATGTGTATTCCACATAAAAAATGCGTTTTGTGTAATGGTTATGCAATGACATCACAATGTAATTTAGCAACTTTTAGCAACAAATCATTCTGCCTTTAGCAACTTCCACTGAAAATTAGTTGGCAACACTGCCTGCATGTGCTCTGTACAGGACACCCAGACTTAAAACTGTGACATGTAACGTCTCAGAGAAACTCACTACAATACTGTCCTCTATAGAAGGACAAAGCCATCGATGGTAGTCAGGAGGTAATTACGTTGGACCATGGCCAATAGCTCACGCCAAAATGACGTATGCATACTAGGAATCAATGACAAGTTTAATTCTTATCATCTGTTGTATAAGATCACAGGTGAAATCTGTCCAGAACGGAGGTTAGGAAACTAATAGGCTATAATGGTCATGGTATTTCACGGGCAAAAAAAAAGATAAAATAATAATAATAATAATTTAACCATTTGTTCTTATTTTACAAATGACTGCCCATAGGTAAGAAAATATTGAGGATACAGTGGAATTAAAAATACTTTCTTCAGAAATGATAATTTTACAGTAGACTAAATGAAAATAGCAATAGATGCTATTTACACAGTGAAAATAGTGATATATTCTATTTAACATGTAAAAGTAGCAGTTCTTTGCAATAAGTGTAAATAATAATTAGATGCCATTTATACTGGCAGATACATACTATTTGCACCTCAGTGTTGTACGTTAACAGGATGCAATAATAACAGATTGTAAATTATTATATTTATTAAAATTATAAATACTTTTATCATTATTAAACACTCGTTAGGCACTTTACTTCCACTTTTAGAACATTTTCTTCATTATTATTGAAAATAAATTCTAATGTAATGGGAAAAGTGAGAAGGGCGAGCTCGGCAAGAGCCAGACTCGAAACTGATCAATCACGTCACAAGCTAGTTCCCATTCAGTCAGTCACGTTCTACGTTACGTCAGTGACTGACGAATTGGGATCACGCCCGAGAGCCCAATCACCTTCGAGTGTTAAATAAACAAGCCAATGACAGTTGGCGTGCGTGTTTCGCCCCGCGCACCCCGCCCGCAGCGTGGGTATAAAAGGAGAGCGTGTGCAAATGCACATCAGCTTTTCGCTTCGGAGCCCGAGCCTTCTACAGGACGAATCTCCACGAGTGTTCAAGAGAAACAGCTGCCGTTGGTGTGACGGCGTATCAGCGGGGGATGTTGGTTGAGGCGAGCATATCAGTACAAGGTAATACCTAGGCTTCCCTGTCGCATCGTGTCAAACCTTTTTCTTCACCAAGGTCGTGGAGGCAGCCCTCGTTCCATTGAGGGAAGCGGGCATTTGCATTTTCAACTACCTCGACGACTGGCTCATTTTGGCCCAGTCTCGAGCGCAGTTGTGTGAACACAGGGACACGGTGCTCAGTCAGCTCAGCCGGTTGGGGCTTCGGGTCAAATGGGAAAAGAGCAAACTCTCCCACGTGCAGAAGATCTCTTTTCTCGGTATGGAGTTAGACTCAGTCAATCTAACAGCGCGCCTCTCCGTAGAGCGTGCTCAGTCGATGCTGAACTGCCTGGGGTCTTTTCAGCGCAAGAGGGCGGTTCCACTGAAACTGTTTCAGAGGCTCCTGTGGCATATGGCATCCGCAGCCGCTGTCGCCGCTCGGGTTGCTTCATATGAGAACGCTTCAGCGTTGGCTTCACGACCGGATCCCGAGATTGGCATGGCAACACGGCACTTACCGGGTTTCTGTTAACCCGTTCTGCCGTCAGACCCTCAGCCCGTGGCCAGATCTTGCCTTTCTTCGGACAGGACTATCCCTTGGGTAAGTATCCAGGCATGTTACTGTGTCAACAGATGTCTCTGCCAGGGGCTGGGGTGCCATGTCCAATGGGAATGCAGCTGCGGGCTCTGGTCGGGGCCCCGACTGCAATGGCATATCAATTGCCTCGAGTTGCAAGCAGTACGGCTGGCTCTGCGCCGCTTCAAATCGCTGCTACAAGACAGGCACGTACTGGTCCGTATGGACAACACTGCGACCGTTGCGTACAACAACCACCAGGGCGGTCTACGCTCCCGTCGCATGCCGCAACTCGCCCGCCATCTCCTTCTCTGGAGTCAGAAGCATCTGAGGTCGCTTTGCGCCGTTCACATCCCAGGCAAGCTCAATCGAGCAGCCAACGAGTTCTTACGTCGGCCCGCCCTTCCGGGAGAATGGCGACACCACCCCGAGACAGTCCAGCTGATTTTGAGACGCTGTGGGGACGCTCAGGTAGACCTGTTTGACTCCCCGGACACGTCCCATTGCCAGTGTTGTACTACCCGGCCGAGGGACCCATCGGCAACCGGGGGGGGGGGAAACGCACTGGTGTGCAGCTGGCCTCGGGGGCCTACGCAAATACGCGTTTCCCCCAGTGAGCCTTCTCACACACACAAGGTCAGGGAGGACGAGGAGCAGGACCTCTTGGTAGCGCCATATTGGCCCAATCGGACTTGGTTCCCCGAACTGATGCTCCTCGCGATAGCCCCTCCTTGGCGAATTCCTCTGAGGAGGGGTCTCCTTTCTCAGAGAGGGGGCACCCACTGGCACCCACGTCCGGACTTGTGGAATCTCCACTTATAGTCCCTGGACGGGACTCGGAGGTTCTAGGTGACCTACCCCAGGAGGTAGTAAACACAATCGATTAGCTATAGAGCCATGTCTACCAGAAGCACGAATTGGTCATCAGGTTTCTCAGAGGGGCAAGGATGTTAAATCCTCCGCGCCCTCACCTGTTACTCTCTTGGGATCTCCCCTCTGTCCTGGCGGCCTTGAAGGAGGAGCCTTTCGAGCCTCTGCAGTTGGTAGAGCTTAAGTTTCTGTCATTGAAGACAGTCATTGGCCTCGGTCAAGAGGGTAGGGGACCGGCAGGCATTCTCGGTCGACGATTCGTACCTAGAATTCGGGACGGGTAACTCTCAAGTTGTCATGAGACCCCGGCCCGGATATGTGCCCAAAGTTCCCACCACACCTTCAGGGATCAGGTGGTGAACTTGCAAGCGATGACGGGAGGGGAGGCATTTTTTTTTTTTTTTTTCTGCCCAGCCATCGCTCTGCTCTGTCCCTTTCGCGCTCTGCGCATTTACGTGGACTGTACGAGGAGCTTCAGGACCTCAGACCAGCTCTTGTCTGCTTTGGAGGTCAGCAGAAGTGAAAGGCTGTTTCCAAACAAAGACTTGCCCACTGGGTAGTGGAGGCTATAGTCTTGGCATACAAGAACGTTTACCATGCCCCCTCGGAGTGAGAGCACACTCTACGAGAGGAGTGGCATATTCTTGGGCATTGGCGCGGGGCGCCTCGATAGCAGACTTCTGTAGAGCTGCCGGCTGGGCGACGCATAACACGTTTGCGAGATTCTATAATCACCGTGTAGAGCCCGTGTCCTCTCGTGAACTCGCCTCAGGTAGGCAGTAACACCAAACCTGCTCGTTGTCCATCACGCTTGCTGCGCCATTCCCCACTATGGACCGGATACGTGCGCTTTTGTGCTCCCCAATCAGTTCCCCATGGCGAACCCTGTTGGAGTTCCTCCCGCACCCTCGGCGGTCAGGCGGGGCGGAGCGCCAGACGCCAGGCTCAGCACTCGTGTGCAGGCCCAAGGTCAGCCCTTGTGCTGGGCCAGGTGCCCGAGTGTAGTGATTCCCCCTTCGGGTGATACCACATGTGTATTCTTCCACGGTACGACTCCCCTCACGGTAAGCCCGTGTCTTCCCTGGCAGTCGTTCACTGCCATCTCTGCTGTGTAGTGATCTCACCCAAGGCGGGTTGAGTCTACCGCAGAGACTTCCATATGTAGTACTGCCTTGGGCCAGTTCATATGTGTAATTCCACATGATACCTCCTATGTGCGGGATGTGGCTTCCGTAGCATCCCAACTGAGTACGCTTTCCCAGTGTTATCCAAAGTACCACTGCATAGAACAGCAGTGGCGGACACCTCTACCTAGCCGCTGTCCTATCTTCCGCCCAAGCTGGTGTGGGGGGACTTGCCGGCTACCGCAGGGTGCTGGAGGGGGTCAGCAATAGTGGCGTTTTCCACACGGATCCCAATTCGTCAGTCACTGACCTAACGTAGAACGTGACTGACTGAAAGAGAACATCTTGGTTACTTGTGTAACCCTCGTTCCCAGAAGGAGGGAACGGAGACGTACGTTCGTCGCCACAGTTTGTGACCACGCTGTAGGCGGGGCACGTCGTCTCGGCTCCGATGCGAAAAGCTGATGTGCGTTTGCACGTGCTCTTCTTTTATACCCGCGCTGCGGGGTGGGGTGCGTGTGGCGAAACACGTACGCCAACTGTCATTGGCTTTTTTAGTTTACACTCGAAGGTGATTGGGCTCTTGGACGAGATCCCAATTCGTCAGTCACTGACGTAACGTCTCCGTTCCCTCCTTCAGGGAACGAGGGTTACACAAGTAACCTAGACGTTCTCCGCACTCGACGTGTTACTGCCTACACCACTGAAGCCATTATTCATATGCGTCGTATTTAACCTTGTGTGACATTGGAGGGCAGAGGTACGGTAGATTTACACTTAGTAATAGACACTCCAAATGATATTGTTTTCCATTTGCATTAAGATTATTTTTATTACCACACTGGCAGATAATTTTACTTAAGTAAAATGCACTTAATTTAGATCCCCCCAGGAAACAAGACTAAATATCTTATATCATTTTCTTATATAGAAAATCCATCTTGATTTAAGAATTTTTTTTATTTGTACTTGAAATAAGAAAAAAATACTTAGTAAGAATGAATGACGTATTTAAACATCGCTTGCACCTTAAAAAGGGGAGAGGAGACGAAAGAAACAAACTCGTTACTAACATAACCTCGGTTCCCTTAGATACGGGAACGAGTACTGCGTCTGCTAGACGCATATGGGAAAAAAACATTTTTCTCCTGAACTGAAGCCTTTTCATTCATGCAGTGAAACTGCACGGCCATTGGTTCGTGCAGTGTATTAAAAACGAACCAATGGCTAGGCAGCGGAGCTGCACGAGCCTATAGCGACGAAGCCCACCAAAGCCAGCCAAGTCTGGCTAGCAACGCAGTACTCGTTCCCATATCTCAGGGAACCGAGGTTACCTTAATAACCGAGTACGTTCCCTTTCGATACTACATTCGTACTGCGTCTGCTAGACGCATATGGGAATACAGTACAATCACGCCGTGCTAATGTAGTGGAACGACTAAAGGTATAAAACTTCCATAAGCAACCAATGCCCATAGAGAAGTTAACAATAACCCAAGGCTAAGACGGGCTGAGCTTCCCAAGGTCACACCCGGCCTGGTTAATCGTTCCAGAGTACTCCTGTAACTTAGACACCCAGGGGTCGAGAGCTAACAGGTGAAACAATGCCAGAGAACTTGAACATGATACGGCCAAGGGCTCTCTGCCAGATCTGTTTAGGCAGCGCATGTCACTTCAAGTGGAAAGTACCCTGGCCTGCAAGGCCGGGACTTCTAGGTTATAAAACCTTGCGAATGTGGACGGCGAGGCCCAGCCGGTCGCCTCACAAATATTTGCAATGGACATACCACTGGACCATGCCCAAGGTGAGGCGATGCCTCTAGTCGAGTGGGCCGTACTCCAATGGGGCATTGAAGGCCCAAAGAAGAGTACGCTAGCGAGATGGAGTCTACTATCCATCTAGAGATTCTTTGCTTCGTAACCGAAAGCCCTTTGGTGCGTTTAACGGAACGCTCAATATAGATTCTCAGAGCTCTGACGGGGCAGAGCAGAGATAACTCTCTGTCCTCTTCAGTTGGAGAAAGCGCAGACAGCGTAATGACCTGTGCTCTGAACGGAGTGGAGAGCACCATAGGTACATAACCGTGCCCTGATTTCAGGACAACTTTAGTGTCGTTAGGCCCAAATTCCAGGCAGGCAAGGCTAATAGAGAGCACCTGCAGGTCCCCTATTCGCTTTACTGATGCTAGTGCTAGAAGCAGAGCAGCCTTCAGCGATAGCGACCTAATGTTGGCAGACTGTAGTGGCTCGAAAGCGGGGCCCTTCAGGGCCCTCAGCACAGTGGGCAGATCCCATGAAGAGACGGTATGTGTACGAGGCAGATTCAGCCTACTAGCACCCCTCAGGAAGCGGATGACCACACTGTTTCTGCCCACCGATTGGCCCTCAAAAGGGGCATGAGAGGCCGATATAGCCGTCACATAGACTTTGAGCGTGGAAGGGGAACAGCCCTTATCCAACAGCTCTTGCAGGAATGACAACACCTCTGCCAAATCGTAAGTAAGAGGGTCTTTGCCGCGGTTTAGACACCAAGCGGAGAAAAAAGACCACTTTAAGGCATAGAGGCATCTCTTAGATGGAGCTCTAGACTCCGAAATTGTGTTTAAGACTCGCTCTGGGAGGCTCGAAGGCTCCCATCGAGCGGCCAGAGGTGCAGGGCACATAGGTCGGGCCGAGGATGCAATATTGTCCCGTTCGCTTGAGAGAGGAGATCCTGTCTCAGCGGAACACACCAAGGGGCCGCTATCAATAGCTGAGTCAGCTCTGATAGCCACAACTGGTTCATCCAAAAGGGGGCCACCAGGAGAACCTTGTGTTCTCGTTCCCTCACTCGCCTGATTACCTGTGGGATCAGAGCGATCGGAGGAAAAGCATAAAGAAGGAGGTTGGGACAATCGTGGGCCAACGCGTCCCTGGTCTTTGAGAAATAGATTGGGCAGTGAGAGTTGTCTTCTGAGGCGAAGAGGTCCACCTTGGCCTCGCCGAAGATCTCCCAGATCTTCTGAACCGTCTGCGGATGGAGCATCCACTCCACTGAGGGGACATTGCTCCTTGATAACATATCCGCTCCTTGGTTCAATTTGCCCAGTATATGCGCTGCCTTTAGCAAGCGCAGGTTGGGTTGAGCCCATTCTAAGAAGCGCTCTACCACCGTGAAGAGACGCTTCGAGGAGAGGTGTAAGGTCCACGCACTTGGCCCAAGGAAGGTATCCAGTGGCGGATGAAGGTCTCTTGCGTGTTCGGTCTTTTCAGCGCGCAGTGTTATTCAATTTAGGTTTAACTCAATCAGACTCAATTTTAGTATCTGAATTCTAATTTAGATTGAAAGGCAAATTGTTTTTTTGTCAGTCTCTGATTATTCTTACATTCGATTATTATAATTAACTCTTTACTTTGTATTTTTCTCGCTCACTAGGAATCTATGTTGTTTTTAGGATGCCGCTATGCGTGGGCTCCACGATCACCAAACTTGCCATTCTAATCCTTATTCAGAGGTTTATGGCTAATACTTTTAGCCCCCTACAGCTACCCATGTAATGCTCAAACATTAATCAGCGGTTCTTCTAGAACACCTTTGTCTAGACCCCGACAACTGACAGCTTCGTACAACTTAATTAACACTCGGAAGTATTAATCAGCGGTTTTTCTAGACCACCTTTGTCTAGACCCCAACAGCTAATATAGCTTCGTACAACTTAATTAACTCTGAAATCATATACATGGTTAACATAACTGAGTACAACTTAAACTAAGGTCAAGCAGTTAGTCAGAAATTTAGAATCTCACCTGATGCGCCCATGCTTCATCTCCTGAGATCTAAAGTGCACTTAACCCTGGACGCAGATTTGCGGAAAACATAAGCCTTCACTTAATCTACTTGAGAAAATAACTTCAGCGTAATCAGAATGAATTCAAACATAACAATTTATCAGTCAGGTAAATATGTATTACGCCAATTATCTCCACAGCCAATTCAACAATATCAAATCAATACAAGACAACAAACTCTCAAAGACGAATCTAAGAGTAAAATGCATATCTGAGATTACATATATTAGATGTATTAGAAAATACATAGTACAGAGTATGTGGAGATACTCTATACTACGGGCTCTCCGACTACAGAATCGCGCTGACTTTTTTGCTGCAATCCTTTAAATACAAAAACAAGATAAAAACATCCCCCAAGGAGGCATGTACAAACAATTGGTATCTGTGTGGCTAGTTTACACCTCAATGGGAACAAAAGGTAATTTACATGGGATTGCTCTCTACGGTGATCAAAGTTTATCTTAACTCTTAGGATCTGTATTATCTTTTAGTAAGGTTAAGACCATTGTACCACTTGACCTGAAACTATTCAAATAGAAAACAAACAGGACTGGGAAATCTTATTTGCGTCATTAGAACATATATTATTGGACCAGTTTTGAGTGAATCCAGGGAGGGGGGGTGTGAAGGAACAGAGGCATATGTGAGAGCAGGGCCGTTCCAGACACCACCACTCTGTGGGGTGTCCTGAAGATGCCCTGATTTGTTTGCCTCTCAGGAGCATCAAAGCTATTATAGTTTTTTTATAATTAAAAGTGCTTCCCAGGCGTTATGTTAGAGTAACCACGACTGTGTCGATGGGATTTGGGATTAGTACATGGTGTCCTTTTAGGACTGGCAGGAAGAACTGACAGTCTCGACATACTGCTAGCATTTTCAGGTAGTTGATGTGGAAGCCCTTTTCCGCCTTCGACCAGTTGCCGAAAGTCGGTATGCCCTCGCACAGCGCCCCCCAACCTGAGTTGGAGGTGTCTGTCGTGACAACTGTCCTTCTGCAAACCATCCCCATGGCCACGCCCAGTTCCATCTAGCGGAAGTTCTTCCAGGAGACCAGGGCTGTTACACAGGCCTGACTCACCCTGACCTGCAGGCGTCCGTGATGCCACGCATGGGATGGAACCCGTGGTTTCAACCAGCGCTGAAGGGGGCGCATACGCAGCAGACCCAACTGTAATACTGGAGATGCTGCTGCCATGAGGCCCAGCATCCTTTGAAATGCTTTGAGCGGGCGAGCGTTACCAATCTCGAAGGAGGTCGCCAGTCTCCGTATGGCCAGAGCCCGTTCTGGTGTGACTACAGCTTTCATTTGGGCGGAGTCGAAAATTGTTCCCAGGAACGAAATTCGCTGGCTGGGAAACAACGAACTCTTGGCAAAATTGACCCTGAGTCCCAAGCACTCCAGGTGGCTGAGGAGGAGGGCCCTGTGAGATATTAATTCTGCTTCCGACTGGGCCAGAATGAGCCAGTCATCTAGGTAATTCAGAATGCGGATTCCCGTCTCAGCGGGGAAAGCGCCGCATCCATGCACTTCGTAAAAGTGCGGGGGACAGGGACAGCCCGAAGGGAAGGACCGTATATTGATAAGCCACTCCCTCGAAGGCGAATCTCAAGAATGGGGATATCTGTTTGTGAAAGTATGCGTCCTTCAGGTCCAGAGAAAAGAACCAATCCCCTGAGCGAATTTGCACATAGATCTGTTTCAGTGTAATCATCCTGAAAGACCTTTTCATGAGGGCGTGATTCAGGTGTCTGAGATCGAGAATGGGCTGGAGGCCACAATTCTTTTTGGAGACAAGGATAGAAGTAAGGGTAAGAAGCCTGACTCGATCTGGGCTTGAGGGAACCATTTCCACAGCTCTTTTGCCAGAAATTCATCACTCGAACGCCGGAGTGAGAATCCTGGCTGTGCACTGAGGTGGGACAACGCCGCTCGAAGCGCGGGGGGGTCTTCGAGCAAATTGGAGTGAATATCCTCACTTTCTTATCACCATAACCCGTCTTGACACTCTGGGGATGTTCCGGCCAGGCCTCGGCCCCGTGACGAGGGTTCAGAAGCCGGTGACTGGGGCACGGTGGCCAGGAAAATTATGACTAATGGAGAGGAAGTTGCTCTTTTGAAAATGTTTGTGTTATTTTTCGTTATCACAGCGGTTGAATGATGGACATGAAGGACTTGTTGTTTGCAACAAACACATTTTCTTCTGTACCTGGAGTTGAACGGGGTGTCAAGAGGTCTAAGAGAAGCTGCTTGAGGTGCGG